>MJUU01051882.1:11442-37104 GCA_002080025.1 Modiolus philippinarum | reverse complement strand
GCAGCTCTGTAGCCAAAGCCCCTGAAAACCTATTCAGGTGCCGGGCGGTGGTAGTTGGTAATAACAAATCCCGAACGGAGTTGTCGAGAGCTGAATTCCATTACAACAAAAGACACTGCAAGTGGAAACCGCCGGCATTTTTTTCGACCTCAATACAGGTATTTCAAAAGAAATGATGGTTAAACCGGTTTTATTGCGCACCAAACCTTCCCGTTCATTGTGGTATTGTCCGGTTGCAACTCAACAGTAATTGCTACTGAAAGGTTGTAGACAGTTAAAAGAAAAGATTCGTATTCGTATTAGGTAAAAAGAATTTTGAATCAGAGTTCTGTTCTGTTAAATTTTCCACAGGGGACTGATATCTATTAAAGAACTTTATGATCGTATAGGACGGCGTTTGTTTAAACCTGGATTAATAAGGCGGTCATGGAGATAGCCTTTTTCTAAAAAAAGTCTGTATAATTTGTGCTAGCTACCGCGTAACAAATCAATTGTGAAAAATACACTCCATAAGCAGGAGAAGCTGGAATATTACTGTCCATGTTCGGGAAATGGACAATTTTGAGATTCAAATAATCCCTTTTCCCCAAATGTTAGTACTAAAATGACCATCCTTGCTGAATTCGAGATGTAAGTCCAACAGAGGTAGATTACTTAACACTAAAAAATGCTATTTCAGAGTTCCAGTTGGACAGAAACAGCCTTATTGCGTCATTTCCTTTGCCAAACACAATCTGTTGAAAATAAGATACGCATTTGCCGATTATTTGAAAAGAGTTCGTTGTGATCATAGCATTAGTAACAACTAGAACATCATAGTCAGCAAGATTGAAGTCAAATAATTATTAAGTAGTTTCATCAAAATACTATTTATGAATCTTTCGAAAAGAAACTTTGACATTTATTCAATAAAAGATGATTTTTTTTATAAACAGTCCTTTCTATTGCAATTCAAACTTAATCATGCACCGGAAGTCGTGTGGTTTACTCCTCTGCAGTTTTAATGCCATGACATAACAATTTGAATCTATTCATTAACTGAAATTCCTGAGTAGATAATTCCAGTCAACATCTATTGTTTAATTGAACTTTTGTTGGTGTTTTATTGCGTTTGATTATTTGAGCGTACCACAAATTTCAAGTTCATAATCTTGAATCACAGAATGCTGCAATTTCCTACAAAGTTCGATGAATACAAATGAATAATTATATGATTTATTCCGGATGTGAAATCTCTAAATCCGATTAAGTTTGTTCAGAAATGAGAAATGTTAAAATCCTATTAAACTTTATACAGAATAAAGGAAGCTTTCTGTCCGTATTTAACATGTTCGACATTATACTATTTTATACTTCTCTAACTTTTGTCAATTTTAATTTCTGCTGAATTGTCAAGTAAAATACTGGTCAACACGAATGAATAGCAGAAAGTTATTTTTACAGCTATATAATTCCACTTTAACGGTCCAAAAAACAAAATTATAAATTTATTCTCTATTTTGTTTGTGATATTCAGACTAAATAGTTCGTCTAAACGATAAATCAATGAGGTGCCTTTAGAATACGACTGGGTTTTAATGAAAGCAAAACGTGGTGTGATTGTGAAGTAGGAAATAAAGATATAAAGTGAAAATATGCATCAAACAAAGCAGATTTATCAATATAATCTTCCATTTCACCATTTGGCCTTCGACATAGAGCAAGCACTCACAAATATAAGTTTAGGTCGGAAAGCTTCAGACTGTCACAAGTTTAAGAACCAGTCAGTGCTAGATGTCAAACAACGCAATACTCGTATATCTATTTAGCAAACTGATATACAATTGCTTATTGGAAGGACCTAAAATAAATACGACTGAGAGACTACTACACTGCACCGATAGAATCGGCTCTTAGAAGAATTTGCAATCAAAATGAACATTTTTTAATGATGATGGTAAGTTTGGAAATATTTGTATATCAGTAAGTTTTCAAACGAAGCAATCAAAAGATTTTCACTAATTTTATTTTAAATCTTACATCTAAAGCCCCATTCATATGCACAGTTTTACACACATGTGCATTTTTACATACAAGTAGGTATGCAAATTTGCACTGGTGTGTAAATTTGCATGAGGTCATGTAAATGTATATTTGCACATGTGTAAATTTACATGGATTGCATTTTCAGCATGTAAATGCAAACTTAAAAATGAACACTGTGCAAAATACTGTTTCTGTCTATGAAATAGAAGAAAAGGGCCTTGCAAATTGATTTGAATCATGAAAGGGATTCAGACTTCTGTGACAATTTTGTATGATTTTGCGTTTTTTGCTCTCATGGTAAAAATAAAAAAAGATACAATACAACTTTATGTTTTTCTATCATTCTACATATTTCCAAGATCTTACGAAAAATTTTATTTTTTACATGTTTTTTGGTACTTTTCTCTTCTTATAATAAGCTTGTTAAATTAAAATACACACCTCAGATTAAATTCATGTAAATTCATAGCAAATATACTTTTACATACTGGTGTACTTTTACACACGTGTAAATTTACATGCTGGTATTAATCTTGTGCATGCAAATGGGGCTTTACTTTCAATATTATAGGGCTTTAATTTCTTAAACTATTTTTTGCGTTTAAAGATTTTTTTAAATTAGGTCTTATGTTAAATGCAAAATGATTGAGTTATCCTCTATCAATAATTTCCTCTCTCGAAATGTAGGTTGAGAAAAACAAAATAACGAGATACATGAGCATGTGAACTGTTAAAAGGGATGAATATATATTGCATTCAAATTATAACATGAACTTACAAAAAACACATAGCAAAATAAAAGAGTAGAAAAAAATAAAAAAGGTCAAACGTTGGGTCGTAAAGAATGAAGTAGTAGTTTAGAATATATCTCAAGGTCTATACCAAAATAACATAGGTTGAGAAAAGGTCATTAACAATGACTAAGAAGAGTTTGCTGAAGTAACAAAACGGGTTATAAAGACGTTTCAATGTATTCCAACATATTAGTGCTGCAATTTATCATTGATATTAGCCACTTCCTCTTGTGTTTGAAAATAATGGGATTATGTACATGTAGTTCAACAGTAGTCCAATCAAGTGAAAGGCACTCCTCGACCAATCTTTCTAAATTACGTTTTGTTTTTATTCTTTCTTTCTCAAGATTGTGAGTCTACCTGTATTGTGTTTTATTTGTAGGTTTATTATACTATAGGGAAACGGGATAGAGAAAAGGGAGGTTTGGGTACAAATAAACCGGTTTTACCCTACTGCTAGCTCTTGATAGTGTAACGTGCAACAGGTCTACCGAGCGGTTTTGAGTTCGTTACCTGATTACACTCAGGAATCCAAAGAGCCAATCGGTATATATAAGCGTCTCGATATCAACGCTAATATATACAACAAACAATGTATCTAAGAACAATATTTCTATCTACTTTAAAGTTATATATATACAAGTTCCTAACTAAATGTTCTCTGTCTATATGTACAAATACTCTGTTTGTATGTTGGCTATAAGCTCAGTGCTTATAGTCAATAGTCTATAAACGCAGTGTTTATAAACCTTTATCCAAAATAACTTATCCCTAACCTATACTACACAACTATATTACTTATAATAACCAACTCTCTTATAAGAACAAAGTTTATAAGCGCAATGCTTATAAACCTTTGTCTTCTATATTCACACTCTATGTCTTGTATCTATTTATCCCTATGTATATATCTCTCTGAACGTTTTGTATCTATAATCTCAATGATTATAGACCTAGTTTATTAGCCCGATGCTTATACACCTTTATCTTTTACCCGTATCTTCAACTATATATATGTCTATAGTCTCTACGACTATAGATCTATCTGTATGACTATAGGTCTACTTCATAAGCCCAATGCTTATAAACCCTTGTCCTGTATCCTCTTTACTCCAACACGTTACTTGTATTCACTAGTTTGAGAGGCTGTGACAAGTCAACAACATCAGACTTTGGAATATCTAGTCCCGTGCAGAGTTTTACCTATCGACCTTTATACTTACTTACTCTCGTGGAGAAGTAGTGGTCTTCCTTCTACAAGTCCGACCCCGGCTGAAGTAATCTCGGCTATTTATAATAGATTTATCATATAGACTCGTCCACATGGACGTTCCTATTTCTTAACTTTTCAACTAACCTAAAGGGGTAACAGGATATATACGTACGTGACCACCGGCACGTAGCCCTAATCAATTAATTTCCACCTGTCAATCAAAGTGAAATCAACATAGTTAAATTGCCGTTATCTACATCTTTATAGAATTCAATTGTAATTTTAAACCACGTAACCCAAAATCATCACAATAGTGCCGGTACGAAGTCCGGCTATCCCGAGTTCCTATCTTTGACCATGTTTGTTTTTAGTCATTTTATTGTTATTCTTGTTCGGTTCCCAGGTGTATTGTGACATGTGATTGTGGTTTTCGGCCATTGTGGGTGTTTCCTGTTATCTTTTCTACATTAATGATACATTAGGTCTTGTATAGCTAGGTAGCATTTTATGCATCAATGAAGACTTCTTGTATAGATTTACGTTTTGAAATAAAGAAATTAAAACAGTTCTACATCTATCATTCCATATAATTGTAAATGTTTACGTACATAAAGTACAAATGCACTAAAACGAAGACATAAAAACTGATTTACAAAAGGAAACAACTTATGATTACCATTATGCCAATTGATTACATTTCCTGCAACCCAAGCTTAAGATTATTTTAGGTCTTATCTTAAATATAAAATTATTAAGTTATCTTCTATCAATAATCTTTTCTCTTGAAATGTAGGTTGAGAAAAGGTTTCTTATAAGAGTTATCGAAAGTAACAAAACGGGGTAAAATGAAGTTGTATTTACACATTATTGTTGCTTTAATTGTATTATTGATCATCACCTTTTCCTCCTTTCCTCTAATCTATTTTATTGTGTATGAAAATATTGAGATTATGCAGTTCAATAGCAGTACAAAGAAGTTAAAGGCAAGGCATAATAGTACAAAAAATACCAAAGTTGCATAGAAATAGGAAATTTTGATATGCTGTACACGTGTTTCAAGGCATTACCTCTTCTAGGTCTTGTATGAAGTTGGGCTAGGTAGTATTTCATTTATCAATAAATAATTCAGAAATTACATTTCCTAATAATATAATCAACACACTTCGACAATGGGTCTATACCTTGCAATTAGTATTAGGCCAATTAATAACACTAGAGTTCCTACAACCAGTTTCAATTTTTTTCTCAATTAGCTTTTTATATAAAAGGTATAAGCTGTATACTGAGGGTACATAACTTAATTTGTCAGTTGGTAATGGGTCTGGAGCTGGCATGTCAGTTAACTGCTACATTTTGTAGTAGTCTCTTGTGATTTCTTGTTTATGTCCGTATATTTAGTTCTCTCAGTTTCATTTCTCACAATTGACTCAGTCCTGTTGCCAACTGAATTTTACTGTTGTTACGATTGTTTCTTTATTTATCACATTGGCTGTAGGGGGAAGGTTTGGGCCCAATTAAACTAGTTTAACCCCGCCTAAGTCAGGAAATTTATTAAGCCATTGTGTGCCTTGTCTGTTTTCAAGTTAGTTCACTTTATGTCTATGGGAGTCTAGGATGATGTTTATTTCGCTGAACTTGATTACTCTTTATTAAGGGGCCAACTCCGACCTGCCATTGGGTGTGGGGTTTCCTCACCGTTCATTTAAGATCTTATGGTGGCTTTGAGTTGTTATTACTCCCCTTTGGGTCGTTGTCTCTATGACACATTCCCCGTTTCCCTTCTTTTTCCTATAATGAATAAGTTATCTCCTATCACTAATTTCGTGTCTAGAAATGCAGGCTGTGATACGAGTTCACGAAAGTAACAAAACGACTTATAACGAAGTTTCTTTGTGTTTCAACAATATAAGTGCTATTTATCATTTATATTCGCTACTTACTTTTATCTTTTTAATTGTGTAAAATAAATGAGCTTATATAGTTCAATAGTAGTCCCAACAAGTTAAAAGTAAAGCATGCTAGACAAAGTAGCTTGATTAGTATAAATACATTTTGAAGATTTACTCGAAATCAAAATTATCGATGCGACATATGCTCGTTGAAAATACAAATAGCAACAGAAAAGACATTAACAAACAGATTTCAGAAAGCTACATTTTAATTTTTATACATATGTAGCATTAACCGGTTTTATGGCATGCCAAACATCCCATTCTCCTTCAATGTTAGATTTCCATTATATATATCTAGCAAATGCATGCCAAACATCCCTTTCTCCTTCGATGTGAGATTTCCATTATACATATAGCAAATTAAGATTTTTCAAATGTTGTCTTGTTTTTTTCCAAAAGAAAGGACTTCGTCAAGTAATAACAACATACAGACGACCTCAGTGTACGCATAAAGTCGGTTATACGAAGACTTGGCAATCAAATTGAACACTTTTTTTTTTTGCTTTGGCAGCATATTATTTATCAATATGGATTGTAGAAATTACGTTTCAAAAAGGGAATTTTTTGCAAAGTGTTCATCTTCCTTTTCTTAATACTGTAGTGTAAATAGTTTGATTTTATATATTTTCTAAAGTACATACATGTAAGTACTAAAATGGAAAAAGATCTCAAAGAAAAAAAAAACTTCTTTTAAACATACCTTTTAAGGTGTCTGCAGGGTATGAATTTCCTATTATAGAATTTTGTGAAATTTTCTGTGTAGAAGCACAATTGTATTATTGTCCAAAATGTAAAATAAAATTTCGGGGTCACCGTGCATTTAGGAGCAAAATCTGAAATTAAAAATTTCAGAAGTTTACATAGAAATGATAGGGAAAATGATAATATGAGAGGATAGCTTACAATATCTATTATAGAATTTGTTCATACTTTGCATGTGTTAAATTATAATTACGTAGTTAACATATAAAAAATAAAAATTAGGGGTCACCGTTGAAATCAGAGAGAAAAATTGAAAAATTTGAACTTCTCTGGTGTTATCTTTGTTAAAATATTTTATCAAATTATCTCCCTTGAATAATTTATCTGTTCTGTAAATCCGGCAACAGATTTGAAGCTCGTGTGTTTTAGCTCACTTTTTTGTAACGAAAATGTTATAAAAATAATTAGGAATATAATTTTTAAATACATTTGCACTTTCTTTTCATTTCAAATAACTATTTTGTTAAATTTCTTAATGAATGCCACCTAAATGAAGAATAATTAGACAAAAATGGCGGAATAATACCACTGAGACACCTTAATTAGCATTATTTCTTTGATAATACTAGAGTTCCTGCAACTCAACCTTAAGATTTTTTTTCATTTGATAGCTCTTACATTAAATGTATAAGTATCAAGTCATCTTCTATCAATAATTTCCTTTCTCGAATGGGAAGTTGAGAAAAGGTCACTTAAAATAGTTTACGAAAGCAGCACAAAAGATTATACGAAGTGTCATTGTATTTGAACATTATTAGTCCTATAGTTGTATCATTAAGATTTGCTGCTTCCTCCAATTTATTTCATTGTGTATGAAAATAACTAGAACATAAAGTTCAATAGAAGTCCACACCAGTTTAAAGCAAGGCATAACAAACTAACTAGATAATTATAAACTGTAAATGAAATAAGACAAGGTTTCCATGCGACTTCTTAGAACGTAGATTTACTCTACATCGGAATGATCGATGCGACATCTATCATACTTAATAAGACATAACTGACAAAAATATACATGAAAGAAGTTCATATGTTAATAGACGGATAAAGTAAATTGAAAATAATGGCCAAGAGGGAGATACGTGAACCTTTGTACTTAATCTTTATTGAATTATGAGTGATTACAACATTAAGGTGAGAGAAATGAAAAATAGTTTCATTGAGCTTACGTAAAAAATCCTTAAGACAGGTTGTAATCGAAAATACTTCATCATAAAGAAATTGATCCGACACGATACCATAAATTAAAATATATAAAAGATCTTAAGATTAATATTTTCATTCAGGTGAAAGACGATTATATTATTCATTGACTTTCCTTAAACATCTAATTGCTTACATCAGTGCAAATAGTAAATAACATTTGAAGTAATAGTGAGTTTATGCTTAGACTGGAGTTTGGCTCTCCTGCAGTAAAATGATTCTCCAATGTGTATGCTCTTTAAGTAGTAAACCGGTTTAACCCTACCGCTAGGTCTTGTTAGTGTCGGTGCCAAGTTCGTCTATCCAGAGTTCCTATATTTGTCTACGTTTGTCTGTGTACAGTTCCCTAGTAGATTGTGGTAAGTGATTGTATTTTGTCGGTCGTTGAAGGTGTTTCTTGTCATCTTCTGTTCATTAATTTGTCCAAGGAGTATCGCTCATCTTCATTCGTTTCTGTAATAACATATACCGACTCTATAATTAATAATAAAACATGAATTGTCCTTTTAAATATTCTCTAACTTTATAACCTTGTATTGAAACAAGTTTCTAGAACATCATCCATCTGTTTATTTCTATAATAAAATTTGATACAAAAGATTAAGATCTTTTTTAAATTAATTAGATAAGTTGGTAACCATGCCAACGGTTTATCTATCATGTTGTTTTTCTCTTTAAACAATCCAGTTATGGAAAATAAGCCATACAATTCCAGATAAACAAAGCTTAAATCGATAAGATTTCCCTGAAATTCAAATTCTTATTTCAAAATTTATACTTCGCCATTTTTGCTTTGAAATAAAAGTAATGATGAGATGAACCATCTGCACTGTCTCATTTGCAACATTGACTAGGCTGCATCTGTTTTGGGAACATTGAATGGACAAAACGTTTATTTTGTCATTTTATATAATGCAACACTGACAAAAGAAAAGCAGGCATTTCAAAGAGAATGCATTTAAATTACCTGTATTAAAAACCATTTTTCCTTGGACTTAACAAAATGTAAACTGTAAATCTTTTCGATTTTATGAAATTGCTTCAATTTTTTTTTCCAATTGAAACTTTGCCATTTTTCACATATGTTCAACAGAGGGAAAATAATTGTAAGAAATCAAATTCTTATGCATTTTAAACCTAGATCCTTCAAACTACACAGAATGTTCTGATACATACTGAAATGTTTTAGGAATACTTTTATTATTCGTGTTCGAACCTTAATATCTTTATTGATATCTTCAATTGATGGTACCTTTATTTATTGTTGTTCATATATATTTTTTCACCTTTTTTTCGTACTTGTTTCTATTGTCTTTTGAGCCTACCTGGCTATTCCATGATGAGCTTTTGCCATCACTTGGCGTCCGTCGTCCGTCCGTCATGAACTTTTTTTGAAAGATCTTCTCCTCTGAAACCACTGGGCCAATTTAATTCAGATGTGGCCTGTGTCATTACAAATGTACCAGGGTATGTAGTTTAAAAATGTGTTCGGTTAGTCTGAAGACCAAACAACATGGCCGCTGTTACTAAAATAGAACAGGGGGTAAATTGCTGTTTTTGGCAAATAACTCAAAAACCGTTGCAGATATCAAAATCTGACAGAGGTAAAATTGTTAAAAATGCCAAGATCTATCTGCCCTGCAGTTTTGCAGAAAATCAGAAAACCCGTCTCAGAGTTACAGCCCTTTTTTCGTAAAATGTTCAAAATTTATGCATTTTTTATTTTTTATTTCAAAAACTGAAACAGATAGAGGTGAAGTGTTAATTGGAAACATGTTCAGCATATGAACATCTACATACTTTGAAATTTTGAAGAAAATTCAAATGCCTGTGTAGAGGTTATTAACTGTATTTCCCCCAATTTTTTTTATTGCCATATTGCATATGGGTTATTTCTCTTAAAATTCTGTTTTCAAATTTTCTTTGGTTTACTTTTCTCTTTTAAGTTTTAGAGAAATTCCCTGCTATCACTTTATTAAAAGCAGTAATTTGTTACATAATCAAGAGCAAAAAGGTGTTTTTGGTACAAATTTTTACAATTTATTGCAAAAATACTTCCTTAATTTTTACTTACTTCACATCTTAATAATTTTTGTATATACATTAATATTGTGTCCCACAATGATTAATGACTGCCTACCATGCAAATATTATATCTAGATGAATATGTAAACAGCATCTTGGGTGTATAGCATGCATTTACTTTTAGTAATGACTTAGCTATGCAATGGTGAGTCTTTGCTATCACTGAGCTTACGGTTAAATTTTTCATTCAAACATCTTTTTCTCTGAAACTGCTGGGCCACTTGGAACAAAACTTGGTCACAATAGTCCTTAGGTGGTCCCCTTTAGAAAATGTGTCCGGCAAGTCAACACGCCATCCAAAATGGCCGCCAGTGGGATCTTTGTCAAAAAATGGACCCTATATTCAAAGATCTTCTCCTCTAAAACTACTGGGCCAGTTGGAACCAAATGGTCAAAATAGTTCTTTGGTGGCACCTTTTGAAAAAAAGTCTGGCAAGTTCGTATCATATCCAAGATGGACGCCAGCAGGGAACGCAGTTTTAACATTTGACCCTCCGGTAAAGCATTCAAAGATCTTCTCTGAAACCACTGATGCAATTGGAACCTTTAGTGGTCCCGTTTAAAAACTGTCTCCTGCAAATTCACACTTCACCCAAGATGGCCGCCAGCGGGGAACTTTGTCGAAATATTGGACAATATTGCAAAAATCTTCTTTAAAAATAATGGGCCAATTGGAGTCAATCTTAGTCACAATGATCGTTAGGTGGCCCGTTTTAAAATGTGTTCGGCAAGTCCACATCATATCCAAGATGGCCGCCAGTGGGGAACGTGGTTTAAACACTGGACCCTATAGGGAAGCATATTCAAAGATCTTCTTTGAAAGTACATGGCCGACTGGAATCATACTTGATCACAATGGTGCTTACTTGGTCGCCGTCATTAAATATGTCCGCATAGCACCCAAGATGGCAGTCAGCGGGAAACATTGTTTAACCTTGAACCCAAAGGGAAATCCTTCAAAGATCTCCTCTAAAAACACTAGGCAAATTGGAACCAAAGTGAGGCACAATGATCCTTAGATGGTTTTCTTCAAGAAAGGTGACAGTCGGTCTACGCCTCCATCAACAAATAGCGGCCAATGGGGAACATAGTTTAATTTGGGATCATATAGGCCAGACTCAACTAAATATTTTCCATAGACGACAATAGTAACATTTCTCAATATACTGATTTTACCTTAACTTCACTTTAAGTGACAGTGCCATTTCCTGAAAGGGTCATGTCTTCGCTACGAAATCTCTCTGGCGGGCCAAGTTTAAAGTCAAATAAGAAATTTCTGACATGTTTACAATTTGACGTATCACCTGGAGCATGTATTTCCGGTGGCGTCCCTAGAAACTGGACCAGGTAAAAAATTTCTGTTTAAGAAAAAGTTTCTCAACAAAAATAGCTGTTTTTTGGATTAACATTTACCTGATACTTTTACCTACACTGTAAAAATGGCGTTTAGAGTCTAAACATAATCCTAAACGCCTTTTTAGTTCTCACTTGAGCACATGTTTAACCCTAAACACGTTCTAGATAAATTAGGTGTTTAGGTTTAGAACGTGTTTAGGGGTTTTAGGTTTAGAACGTGTTTAGGTGTTTAGGTTTAGAACGTGTTTAGGTGTTTAGGTTTAGAACATGTTTAGGGTTGTTTATAGATTGTGGGCTTTTGTTTACTTAGGTTTGGTCATATTTATTTACTTTATTGATAAAAGATTCTTCTCTGCATTCTTTGGTCTGTTGAAAAAATGCAGTCAGTCAAATCCACAAATAGTACTTTGGCTTATTTCATCTGAAATGACATGAAAATAAAATTTCGACAATCAGTTATAAATGCTAAAACATTACTCAGCCCTTCGAATAAATGTTACTGAGGTTAATGAAAAAAAATCTCGAAACATTCCTTAAAATTGATCTTTCTTTAATATCACACATAATGTAGTTTTACGAGAATTGAAGGTGAATGGCAAAAAACAACGGCAGTAGAATACCGAAGGAACAAAGGGGTGAAATTCACAAAAATCGAAGTCCAAAGACAGGGCAATAACGAGAACACATAAAACAATGACGTTAGACACAAAAGCAATGACGCCAGACAGACACAAAGCACAGAACCAGAAACCACAACATTCAGAACAAAGGCACTCACAGTGTGAACTCCAGTGAAACTGAGAGTGACATCAGGTGCTCCGGAAGGGTAAGCATGTCCTGCTCTGTTAACAGCACCCGTCACACTGTGATTGATTCAATCCGGGAAAATGTCAAAGTCGGTAGTCAAATCCGGGAAGACGTGAATCTAGCTGAAAATGTCCACTTTCATTTGGGATACTGACACGTCATATCTTTCAATGATGCAATGGTGACAGCCATAGAATTTCTTGAGGGATGAAATTAACAAAGGTTGGACAAATCCCCGACTAAGCAGCTTTTGGGACAGTGTTTTTGCTCTGTTCAAAAAATCACTGTACAAACTACAAGCTCGACAGTAACGAATCAACTGTGAAATGTACACTCCATAGCCTGGAGAGGTAGGTATATTGCTGCTAAGGAAGGGAAAGTTCACAATGGGGAAATTAAAATCATCACACTTGTCATATAGCTTAGATTTCAAACGTCCATCTTCGTCAATATACAATAAAAGATCTAGGTACGAAGCTGAAGTAGTCGTTTCAGTTGTTTCTTTAATTTCAAGCTCATTTGGATAGATCTGCTGTAAAAAATGGTGAATGAATTACCTGGGACTAATATATTAGTCCCAGGAATTACTCATAATAAAAATAATAAATACATCAATAAGCATCAACGTTCTTAAATATATATAAAAATAATGTAAAACATACCTTTGAAACAAAATATGTCTGTTGTATAGCAACATATCCCCACGTTTTTATTTTTTAAATTCAAACAAAGAAAGACTACAGCGCCCTCTACACGAACTATAACTCTTCTTTAAACAGTCTATATAGTTTATACCTAAACACGTTTAGGAAATTGTTAGGCGTTTAGGAATGTGTTCTGCACATCTTATCATGTTCAAACCCTAAACATGTTTAGCAATAAACATGTTTAGGCCACGAAGAGTTTAGGACTAGAACACAATCCTAAACATGTTTAGGGTTAAGCATGTTCTATATGTGTTCCAAACCTAAACGCCATTTTTACAGTGTACCACATCAATGTAATTTTATACAAATTTGGACAGTAATATAAAACAGGTATTTTTATTTTGAAAAGTATTTTTGACTATGCCAGCATCCGATTGGTTGATTTAGTAGAGTCTAACCTTTAACATCAATGTCTATCAACAAATTTGAAAATGAGACACTTAAACGTTGGGATTATATTCACTTATTGTGTCAGCCATTGCCCAGTTGAGCAATACAGGCTCTTGAGAGCCTCTTGTTTGCATACACAGATTCTTTTGAAGTCCCACATTAAGAACTTACAAAACAACTCTAAACAGCTATAAGCATTTAAGCATTACTTGGTCATTTAAGACTTGGGCCCACTTTTTCTTCACCTAAATTAGGTTTTTACAAGAATACTCAGAACACGCGTTTTTAGTATTAATACTCTTTGACGAATGAAATGTCAGTTTTTTTTGTTTTTTTTTATTTCTGTCAAGGAAATAATTGTAAATGAGATAAAATTCATATTTCGGCAGAAACAAAAAATAAAACAAAGCAGTTAATATATTGAATTCTGGATAGCTCCCCACGTGAACAGGGGTGCGATTTCAGTGTTTTCCATTCCTTTTTAAAGTTCGTTAGCAAGACACCTTTATTTTGGAATCCAATTATTTTTTGACTTGAGGCAGGTGTTTATTTTAATATTATGGTTTAGATCATTTCAACTGATATAAATGCTAAAGTCTTATAATTGTGACAACTTTTCGAAACTGAAAATAAGAAACACTGGATTTGCTGTCTCATTTTTTATATAACTAATGAAAAATCATTGTAAAAAATACACTTGAATTCTTCATAACTAATAACATACAAAATCTTGGAGTTCAATTCTCAAGCTATCACTAAACGTAATTAGTCTATTTAATGTCGCCTTTATCTCCGTACTTTGAAGCTCACGTCCTTGTTTAGTTTTTGTTTTTCTCTGTTGCCATTTTTTCATGTATTTGGACTTTAATTTTTGTAATCATCATTTTCAAAATTTCTTCGGTAATCTACTTGTTTTTGTTGTTGGTGTTTCTTTTTTTCTGTTTGTTTTTTCTTTTTTTCTGTGTGTGTGTGTGTGTGGTTATTTTGTTTGTTTGATTGTTTGTTTGTTTTGTTTTTGTTTTTTTTTTCAAAGTAAAAAAGTATGTAACCTAGTCTACAATGTAAGATGTGCCGTCACTACATTATATTTTAAAATCATTCTCAGTTTAACTGTCACCACATCATTTTGGTTTTGAGCGTGGTTATCATTAGAGTACAAAATACCAAAATACCAGTGGAGCATGCATATAGCATTGCATAAAAATCGTTTGATAATATTTTCATACATCTGAATTATACTTTAAATCCAAACTTTTCAAGTAAGACTGAAATTAGTTTGTCTGCTTAAAGCATTATGTGTACTGAAAAATAGCCAAATTAATAGAAACAAAAGGACTTTGCCATTTTTGTTTTTGGAAGATTGATAATTTTCCGAGCATCGTAACATATTTTCTTTAGTTTCAAATAAAGTCAAACGTTTAGTTATTATATGCGGACAAAATTTGAGGGCAACTCACAATTTGATACAATGAAATTCACTCCACCGAAAGTAAACAAGGAGTGAATTCAAGTTTTATTTTTACTTTCAACCTTACAAGTTGTCAGGACATTGTTTTTACCAAACCACTTTCATTTACAATTTTAGTAATAAAATAAATATTTTTGGAAACTTAAGATGTTAGAATTTCCATACACATTATCCGTGATAGACGTTAAATACTCCCAAGACAATCCATAAACAATGGAAGGGATTTGGTGGTATAATTTATTTCTGAACAATCTTGTTTTGGTGATATTTTTTCGAGAAAAACAATTATAAATTATAAAACATTTGACAATTTGAAGAAATAAAAGATGAGTTAAATACACAGCAAGTCAGTTACCATGCCATTAGTTTATTTTCAACAGCGTGTTGTCTATTTTCACATTCAAAAAATTTAAGTCACAAAATAACAAAGTATGATTTGGTTCTCTAGTAACTGTATTAACAATGAAAGTATATGGAGTAAATGCAAATGAGACCAAATGTCTACAAATACATGGTATAAACAAGCAACGAAACGACGCTTTCATTAATATTGTATGTTTTCATCTTAAAGTTCCCACGAGGCCTTCAACAATGAGCTTTGCTAATACCCCGTAGTATGTTTAAGACAGCACATAGTACCAGTTTGAGTGGAATTCTTTGCTAATTGTCAAGCAGTGTCACATCGATGTCTTAATTTGGCCAAAGATGCAATCGTCAACAATCATAAAATTTACTGGCAACACGCTCTTACAATCACCGTTATAAACAATGAAAGGGTATTGAGCAAATGCACACGAGACAAAGTCTCTGCAAATACCTGGTAGAAGTCTTCAATGGTACAAAGCTTTTATTGTTGTTCTTCATCTTGAAGTCATCTTAAGGCCTTCAACAATGACCTTTAATCATACCTCACAATGTGTTTGAGGTGTCTGCAGGGTATTAATTTCCTATTATAGAATTTTGTGAAATTTCCTGTGAAGAAATATTATTGTATTATTGTTAAAAATATAAAGTAAAATTATGGGGTCACCGTGTTTTTAAGCGCAAAAATTGAAATTGAAATTTTTAGGATTTTACATAGAAATGAAAGGGAAAATGACAATATGAGGGGATATCTTAAAAAATCAATTTAATATTTTGTTTATACTTTGCATGTGTTTTGCCATCATTATATTGCTTTTATATACAAAATAAAAATTAGGGGTTACCGTTCAAATAAAAGAGATTAATTGTATAAGGTTTATTTCTCTAGTGATATCTATATGAAATTCTTTTATCAAATTATCTCCCTTGTTTAATTTCTGCAGTTCTGTAAATCCAGCAAATGATTTAAAGCACATGTGTTATGACCCACTCATGCTGCAAGATTAAATTTAGTTTATAAACAAATTGATTGCATTGAAACAGTATAACGCACGCAGAGCAGAAACTTAAATATATAATATTTAGAGTACAAAGCAATGTTGCTCTATTAAAATACTGGTTCCTTTATTTCTGTAAAAGTCTGCTGCGATAATTAGCTAAACTGAATATAAGTGAAACAGATATAACCATTCTTTTAAAATGGAAACTGTATGTTGTATGAGAAAAATATATTTTAGTAAAAAAACCACAGACTATTTGTATCTAATACTATTGCAGCCATCTTCTGATGTATTAATAAAATTCCAATTTGGCCTCGTGGGTTCGCTAGATAAATCAAGACCTGTTGAAATACTAATATTTTTGGCACATGCGCAAATCCTACTTCATAACATCGGTTTGTGATAGTTTATTTTCTACATGTATACACGATTTTAAGTATACTTTTTGACGAATAGTTTAGTGATATTTTCGGTCCGTATCTGTTTATTGCATAACAAGTCTTAATAAATAACTAAATACCGAAGTCACCGTGAATTTTAGGATAAAGATGTATTTTTCGATCTTATGATGTCATAATCAAACTGAACCTAGCTCACCTGACAAAATGCTTCTTTGCCATCAATGACCCATCGGAGTAATAACAAAAATGATGTTTTTTTACCACTGGGGTCTAATTTAAAACAACGGCAGTAGAATACCGAAGGAACAAGGGAAGCGATGACTACAAAAATCGAAGTCCAAAGACATGGCAAAAACGGTAACAGATAAAAACAAAGACAAAACAAGGACGTGAGACAGCTTCAATGCACGGAAATCAAAAGATAACATTAAGAACTAAGGCACTCATAGTGTGAACTCCCATGAAAACCGGGAGTGACATCAGGTGCTCCGGAAGGGTAAGCATGTCCTGTTCCGCTAGCGGCACCCGTCACACTATCAGTGAGTCAATCCAGGGTTGAGTTAAATCCGATTATGTCAAATCCTTGAAGACGTGAAATCTAGCTGAAAATGTCCGTTTTCATTTGGGACACAGACACGTCATATCTGTCAATGATGTCATGGTGACGGCCATAGAATTTCTGAAGGGATTAAAGTAACAAAGGCTGAACAAATCCCTGACTAAACAGCTTTTGGGACAGTGTTTTTAAGCTATGTTCTCCATTGGCACCAGTTTTGTTTTTTTTAACAATGAAGGGATATTGAGTAAATGCAAATGAGACAAAATCTCTACAAATACATGGTAAAACACAGCATTGAACAACGCTTTTATCGTTGTTCTTCATCTTGAAGTCTTGTCTGATTCTATTGAAATGAGTAATCTCTACAAAGAACCTTCTATACATCATTCCAATACAGTTAAGTTAAATTTGCTTGAATAGTTTCAGAACAATTGATGAAAGGATGATTTACTCATAGGCTCCAATGTTAAACTATGTCCCGTGCCGGCCTCTATGTTTTTGTAGGATCGAAATAAAACAAGCAATTTTTGTAAGGCACCTTCCGTACATCATTCCTGTAAAGTTTGGTTAAATTTACTTTAGTGGTTTCAGAGGAGAAGATAAAAATGTGAAAGTTTAATGGACGGATGATGGACTCCAAGTGATAGCAATAGCTCACATGGACTCTTTGGGTCGGGTGAGCTAAAAAGGGCTGGGGTAAATTTGTACAATGCATCATTCATCTAGCTTGCATGAAAATAAGAGCTGTCGCCGAGCGGTGTCCAATTATACCCTCGCTCATTGTACTTTGAAACATATACATTTGTATGCTAAGTGAAAATTCATGTGTGTATGAACCCAATACATAAGTGAACATACTACAGGTGTGAAGACAATACAAGTATGGAAACAATGACATAACCCTCAAGAAAAAATTACTCTTTAATGTTACAAGTGTCAAAATTGAAAAAGTCGGTAACAAACGGAAGTTGTATCCCGATTAGTGTGAAAAGGCATCCCAAAATATGGTATGACTATACAAAAGTGTTAACAAAAATTGAATATCTGTACCTTTTACCATTACTGAGATAAATGCAACGAAAATGTTTTACCGATATAGCCACACACAGACAAAAAAACAGTAAAGAACCTTATCCCGGATTGGCGCCGGGGTATAAAGATCAGTTATCGGCAAACAGGAAGTAGATGAGTGATAGACTTGAAAAGGGGAGACACTGTACAACTAATCATACTTATGCTTCAGACTAAATATCAAAGCATTACTACAAACACATGGTGAGAAATCCTTGACGAAAAATTTTAGTATATGGCTAAAAATGCATCCCACGATAGGGCATCATCATACAAAGCCTCTGACAAAATTTCAGATCTGTACTTTTTTCTATTTAACTTAAAGTGTATAATGACAGTGATATGAACTCGGACCTAAACTTGATATAAGTCACTTGAATATAAGTTACTATAGCAGAAAATGTAGGTAAAAGTGACCTTATTTTGCCTGGATGCTGACTAACAATTAGCGATTAATACTAGTACATTTGCAAGGTTAGATGATCCAACCATGTACTTTGAGCGAGATCTGAACTCGGATATAAACTTGGATGTAAGTCACTCAAGCGGAAAATATGGGTCAAAGTGACCTATTTTTTTCTGGATGCTGACCTACAATCAGAGATGCATGCATGTGCAAGGTTATATGATGCTACTACGTAGAGTGACTGAACTGGGATGTAGACTTGAATGCAAGTCACTCAAGCAGAACATATTGGTCAAAGCAACTTTTTTCGCCTAGATGCTGATCTACCATCACAGATGTATTAGAGTGCAAGGTTAGATGATCCTACTACATGTATGTACAGTGACATCTGAACTTGGACGTAAACTTGAATGAAAGTCACTAAAGCAGAAAATGCGGGTCATTTTCCCTTGATGCAGACCTATCATTGAAGATGCATAGTTTTATGCACAGTTAGGCCATCCTACTATTTATAAATACTGCGTTGTGCGCTATGGTGTAAATTTGAATGCAAGCCATTAAAGCAGAAAATATAGCTCAAAATGACCTTATTTTCTTGTAGGCTGTCAGTAAACCAAAAATGTACCTGCATGCAAAGTTATGATGATCCTACCCTGAATACTTACTTGGATATAAACCCAAATGTGAATACGGATGCCAGGTCCACAACATCTTTTAGGTGAACTAACGACAGTCACTGCCTGCTAGGCTCACCTCATTGCACAGCTTAGTCTTTCATTTATTGCATATGTGATATTGCCAAAACATATACACAACAAGTTTTGCAAATTGACGCAAAATAATCTTTTTTTCTTATCAAAATTATTATCATATGAGGAACATAACAGTAAACAATGGACTATCATCTTTCTACCTGCAGGTCGTTCACTTGTAAAATGTAGGTCACAGGCGGCATCCTAAGCATGTACTGCCACTTTCATCTCAAAATCATCATGCATACCAATATGGTTGAAGTGGGAAAGAACCTTTGTAGCTAGCAGAGATGTTCATGTTTAAATAGGTCACAAATATCAAATGAAGCATTCTACTGAAAGTTTGGTTGGAATCTGTCTGAGAGTTTTTAAGGAGATGCAGATTGATAAACCAAATTAACAATAGAGCTATGTTGGCTCATTGAACCTCTAAAATCTGTAAAATCAAAATTTTATACACAGGGTGCACAACATGACCAGGTGAACAACATATCCTGCAAGTTTGGTTGGAATCTTACTAATAGTTGTTATTGAGTTGCAGAACAACAAACTACTGTGAAAGTACTATTGTTCGTGGGTTCCAATTTTCGTGGATTTCGTGGTTCGATAAAACCACGAAATTAAGTTCCCAACGAAAAACATTTTTCCATTGAATCTTGATGCATAGAATTCGAAACCATGAAACCACGAATTAAAGTGCCCACGAAACCACGAATTAAAGTACCCATGAAATAGTAATTTTTATGAAAACCACGAAAATTGATGGCCACAAATAAAAGTACTTCCACAGTATATTAACAAATGAGCTATTTTGGCTCTGTAAACCTCTACATTTTACAGAATCTAAAATTATAAGAATCAGGTGCACAATTAAACCAGGTGACAAACATATCTTGGAAGTTTGGTTGGCTCCTACTTATAGATATGATGAAGTTGCGGATTAACAAATCAGATTAACAAAGGAGCAACTTTGAATCAGTGATCCTCTAAATTCTGCAAAACTAAAATTCCATGTATCAGACACACAACTACACATGAAAGTTTGGTTGAAATTGGACATAAGGTTATGAAGGAGTTGCTGATTCAAAAACTAGATTAATATGCAAATGAGCTTTTTGGCTAAGTGAACCTTTAAATTCTGTGGAACCAAAAATTGAGTATCAAACAACATATCCTGAAAGTTTACTAAAAAATGGACTTGCGGATTCAAAAATCGACAGACAACACAGGACAAAGATGCAGGAAGACGACACAAGACAAGGGTAGTAATCCCTATGTGTAGGCTCTGCTCACAGCAGAGGCACAAAAATGACATAACCATATATTATTTACCAATCAGAGAAAAGTATTTTGGAGATACAAAAATGGATTTCCATACCAGGATCCAATGTTAATCTTTTTAAATGGTAGCCTAAGTATACTGATTAGGTTATTTGAAACATGTCTGAAATAGGATTTTCTGACATATCTGGGTCAAATTAGGCAAGTGTTTGGGACAGAACCATTTTTAGTAAGAAACAGTAAGTTGTTGTTAGATGGGACCAAAATCCCTTTCACAGTACAAATACCAAATTACTGTGAATTTAGCTTCAGAATACATGCAGATACCAAAGCATTCTAAAATGAAAGAAGCCAAGGCATGTTTGACTAACATTTGCTTTAAAATTAAACATCAAAGAGGAAGCAAATGACAGAGATACCCTGAAACCTCAGAACATTAAAAACTTATTCAAAACAACTCATCATTTCTAAGCTAAAGACCAAATATCAAACTATTTCAACTTATTTTTTTTTAAATGGAATTTAGTTACAAATTAATGTGCTGGCAGGCAGAATAGTCTCCTGATATACCCTGAAATAGTCATCAACTAGAGATGTTGCCGAATGGCAACCAATTTTTCCCACGCTTTCTAGACCCTGAATCAATATGGTAAGTACAACTCTAAGTGTGTTTTGACACATTACAGGTGTGGACACAGTGAAAGTATGGACATGATGATAAACCTCCCCGTTTTTTTTCCTTGAAATTATACAAAGTTGAATTATCTCCCTTTCAAAATTTACAACCATCCAGTAAAGTTTAATCCAGTTTGATACCATTCTCCCGCCTTTTTTCACTTTCCATGGCAATGGCAGCCATTTTGAAAATTCCAAATGATGTCCATGCGTACATCTACTCAGTCATTGTAAGTTAGATTCCTTTGAACTTGTTGAAATTTTCTTGGAAAGCTTCTGAAAAACATCAAAAGTTGTGTTATTATTCCTATGGACGGACAAATGGACAGACAGGCAAGGGTAAAATAATATGCCCCAGACTTTTAGTTGTGAAGGCATGAAAAGCCTGGAAAAAATCTTTATCTATTCAAACTGACAAAAGCCAAGCAATATTTGGTTTAGGGCACAAAAATTCAAGCACCAGTCAGCAGAAGTATACATCTGATAAGCCAACATCACTTTTGCAATTCAACTCATCATTACCACACCTCAGATCTTGTAAAAAAATTCTCATTCCTATAAGAGTTTTTGAAGATTTGAAGTATTTGAAGAAAAAAAATGTTAATGGATAGATGCATGGACAGACAAATAGAAATACAGTGAAAACTAGAGGTGTTGCCAAATGGCAGCTAGTTATACACATCGCTAATTGAACCCTGAATCAATATTGCAAAAGTAAATTTAAGTGTGTGTGGATACAATACAGTTGTGGACATAGTACAAGTATGGACACAATAATATACTTTCCCTTTTTTCAGAAAGTATACAAAGATGAAATATCTCCCCTTCAAAATTTCAGGCAGCAACCAATGAACTTCATGCACATCTTTAGGTGGTATACTACAACTGTGTAACATTTCATCAAAATCCAAGCAACTGTTTAGGAGAACATGTGCTGACAAGGTTCGTCCCCTCCCCTTTTTCCAGAAAATATTCAAAGACGAATTATCTCCCCTTCAAAAATTTCGGACAGCAACCATATTACTGCATGGACATCTTCAGGTGGTGTACAACAACTGTGTAACATTTCATCAGAATCCAAACAGCGGTTTAGGAGTACATGCGCTGACAAGGTACATGGGCGGACGGATGTGACGGCCCCAAACTTTGCTTGTGGGGGTATAACTATTTGAGAATTGCAAGTCGTAAATGTGTCAAGTTTATGAAACCGAAAACCAGTTTGTCAGTTGTTAGGGAGTAACGTCCCTTTGAAAAAACATGCTAAAATGGCGGTCATCCCGTCAATATGAAAATCGTCTATTGTCAGTATTTTTTTAACAAAGGGGTGCTAAGGCATGAAATGATGTGCTTTCGTATGCGATTTTTGAAAATATTTCCCGTAAGGGACCGACCATTTAACCTGAAAGGGTGTTACATGTATGGTTTTTTTCCTGGACAGAAAATTTTTATTTTTTTCAAGTGTATCAACAAAATAATTTTTTTCAAAATTAACATTATTTTTTTTGGGCAGAAAGCCTCCGTCAGAAAATTTTTTTTTCATCATTTTGGCAGCCAAAATATTTTTTTCACATAAAATCGGCTAAAGATTATTTCTTTTAGAAAAAAAACCATAGCCCCCCTTTCAAGTTAAATGGCCGCTACCTAATGTACATGTGTAAAAGATGGTGTAGTGCAATATTGGGCCCATTTGAAATAAACATTACAGTAAATCACCCTTTTAGCCCTTACAATTAGTTATTTACAGTTTTGAGCTTATAAGCTCCGGAACGGAAACGTTTTTTTTTTCACAAAAATCGGCGATTTTTTTTTAGAAAGAATTGATTGTTTTAAAACCAAATTCAAAGAGAACATTAACATTATTTCTATATTCCATATAATAAATACTTTCCATTTTCTATGGTTACCGAGGAGATGCGGCGCAGAGAATTGGGTCCCTTAATTTAGTACTATAGATATTGTGAATAATAACACAGAATACAGTGAATATATTGGTCTAATTGATTACCAATATAGCCAGAATTTTTATTGTTTGTATTATTATTTTTTATATAAAGTTCTGCTCTTTTAGCTCTCTCAATGTGTCAGAAGGAATTAATTTTATAAAATGGAAAAATAATTAATAACTAAAATTTCCCCGCCACATGTTTCGATAAGTAGGCTAAAGGTATTTATCTATATCTAGCTTACAAGACTTGTTGAATGGTCGGTCACTTGACGTTACTTAATTATCTATATTTTATTTTAGTCCCCGAGGGTATTCACCAACCCAGTAGTCAGTGCTTCGATGCTGACCCGAAAACCGATTATATTGAAACTTGCAATATCTAAATTTTACAAAATTTTGTTTAAAACTAAGGAGTATCTCCCTCATGCATAGCTCTGTCCTTAGCTGAATTTTGGCTTTTCCCTTTAGATCCTTTTGGTTATTTGTTCTCTATCAGCTTTATTTGATCTCTATATTTTTCAGTTATGATGTACTTGTACGTGAGAGGATTTCTCTTATGGATATACTATTCATTATTTAAAATTGTGGCATTTATTTTTGTAATTTCGAATGTAATCCTGTGTTAAGTGCCCACATCTCACTATTTTATAACGCCAAGTTTTCTTTACATTCGACTTGATGAGTGCCCTGTGATTGTCTATTTGTTGTAATCGTCCACTAGCTTAAGACACTAGTGCTTTTGTCGGGCAAAGGATGACAAGTGATTGTAAGAGCACTTTGCCAGTTTAATTGATGTTTGTTGACAATCCCGCACGCATGACCAATGAAGACATGGATGTAGCGTTGCTGGACAATTAGCAAAGAATTCCGCTTAAACCGGTGCTAGTGGCCGTCTTGTATTACCATGAGGTATGAGTAAAGCTAATTGTTGAAGGCCTCATGGTGACTTTAAGATGAAGAACAACAATAAAAGCGTTGTTCCTTTGCTTGTTTTTACCATGTATTTGTAGAGACTTTGTCTCATGTGCATTTACTCTATATCCTTTTATTCACCATTAACATGTTTTTCGATAAATGGACTTCCAAATGTTTTGGTCCTACTGCACTGATGACACATTAGTTGTCGAAATGCGGAAAATGAATTTATAGTAACTTGGGTATTTTTTTTTATTTAACCTGAAGATTGTCAATTTTGACGTGATTTCCAGTGTTAGTACTTATGGTGAATAAAAGGATATGGAGTAAATGCACATGAGACAAAGTCTCTACAAATACATAGTAAAAAACAAGGAAAGGAACAACGCTTTTATTGTTGTTCTTCATCTTGAAGTCACCATGAGGCCTTCAACAATGAGCTTTGCTCATACCTCATAGCAAGTTCAAGACGGCCCCTAGCACCGGTTTAAGCGGAATTCTTTGCTAATTGTCGAGCAACGCTACATCCATGTCTTTCTTGGTCATGGGTGCGGGATTGTCAACAAACACACTATTGAAACTCTGGTTGCGTTGGTATATATGGGGTATAATAAAATTACCGTACAGAACTGTAAAGAGTCCTTGAGACAAAAATGACATAGCAAAGCAATTGGAAATTCACCAGAAAGTTTAAGATTTGAGATTTTATATTCTTGTTGCACATATGCATGTCATACTATCTTATATCTTGATATCTTACAAATGACAGTCGAACCGACAGTTCAAAGGAAAATAATGCAAAGACAGCAACAAACAAACATCACAAGCACAAACATCACAAGCAACAAACAAACATCACAAGCACATTAAAACAAAAATAATAAAATAAAACAAAAACAAAATGGAGACACACGATAAAGAAGAAAAACACTTTCATAATAAAAACAAAGGGTGACAGAACAAGAATCTCATGCTTCATATAAGACATCGGCAGTGTTGAATATGTTTATCCTGGTAAGAAAGTCAATTCAGCAAAGGAAAACACAACAGTCAGCTATTAAAGGGATACATCGGCAAATAAATATCGAAGAAAAGAAGTGAAAGGAAAATAACAAAATCAAAAATTCAAAAATATGCCATTCATATCCAATATTTTACGAAAGGATATGGAGTAAATGAACATGAGACCATAACACATATGTTAACTCCAACTGCAATAATTTTATTGAGCTGTATGGCCATTTCGGAAATTAATTCCTCATCAGAAGCACTAGAACCCAAACAAAGGAAATCAATCATTTCAAAAAAATGTTTACAATGCATAAAACCAAACGAAATCCAAATAATCAGTAAATCAAATGTAGCTAAGGACCAAACTACGATGGAGGGAGTTAATCCTTCGGTTTTAGAATTTCCATAAATTTAGATAATAGTAATTGAACAAAGTGTACACATGAGATATTATCTCATGTACAAGTACACCATAAAAATAAAGAGCATACATCTCTACCAACACGACTTGAGACAGCAT
>MJUU01051880.1:41121-52946 GCA_002080025.1 Modiolus philippinarum | reverse complement strand
TTATATATACTAGGTAGATAATGTTACGTCAAGGATGAAGGTTTAAAAAATATATATATATATATAAAAGTCGATGAATGAAAAGTAAGAATTTGGCTTGCATGCAAGTAACACAGTGATATAAGGGCATTAATCAATCACGGAAACCCTGAAAATGAAAATCATGATACACGAAAATAACCCTCTACCACCTACAATAAACATATACATTGTCAGTCACAAAGCATAGTGCACAATGGACAAATTCAGAAATTGTACGGCATTCTAGGATTGTGATTGGTCAAGACATATTTTGCGAGTACGGAATTTCTGAATTGGTACATTATGTACAACGTCGATGTCAGAAGGTATCATTGGATCTCAAATATTACCGAAGTGCCAAAAAAAGGCAAATAAGTCTTCAGTTAGCCAATTTTTGTCAAATTTACACAACCTTAAAGTCGGTTCTCTTGAATTTTGTTTTTGATTAAGAATTTTCAACTTTCGTGGAGATTGATGAATTTTATTTTACAGATTATAGTAATATATATTTTCTTGTAAATTATAAAATAAAACAATGACGCGTCGGTCTTTTGTATCGGTCGATATCGGTTTAAATAGACCTCTACAAAAGACCATAATTGTATAATACAAGTATCAAATGAACGTCAAACATATTTTGATTTTTAAAAATAGTTCTCAATCATGTTTTAATAGTTCTCAATCATGTTTTTTTTTATTTTGCAAATCATTCCAGTAAATATAGCTCTGTCTAAAATTTCTGAATTGCCCCATTCTGAGTAAGGGAGCCATTCGTAACCTTCATCCACGGGTTTCGATTATTATTATCTTTAATTATGCTTCCTGTAAGAAACTGCATTAATAGTGTCTAATATACTATTTTGGCATAGTTTACCTGCAGCCATGTACTATGCCTGTCACGTGACTTGGTAGGCGGAGCTACAGTATTGTCAATCAAATAGTGATGAAATCTTGCTTGTAGGGATCTACTGTCATAGAAACAACCTTAATTTGGTAATATTTCTAATAAAAAGTGTTTACCCCATTCATTTTACTTATCTCTTCATTTTATATCATGAAATAAAGGAATTTTTGAGATCCGCCATAAAAAGTTATTTTTCAAATTTCCATGACATTATGCAACTATTTGAAATATAGGAATTTAAACTGATAGTAACCAAATGAAAAGAACATTTATTTATTAACTTGGAAATTGTAATTAAAAGATGAAAATTAATGATACAGTCAGCATAATAATGATAATAACATTGTGTTTAGCAATGACTATGCCAAAATAGTGGTCAGGGTTGAATACACATAGTGCACTCCCCTTCGGGTCGTGCACTATGGTCTCAACCCTGACCACTATTTTGGCAGTCATTGCTAAACACAATGTTATTATCATAATATTTATGAGATTTTATCTCATATATATATAATAATGAGATATTATCTAATAAATAAAAGATAATTATCTCAAAATGATGAGATAATTATCTCAAAATGATGAGATCATATCTCAAATTTATGAGATACTCATAATTATGAGATTATTTATCATTTTTATGAGATAATTATCTCATTATTATGGGATTCTCATAATTATGAGATAACATCATCAGCAACTGGATGAGCAACTCATCAAAGAGAAAACTGGTCATAAGAGTGACGCGGTCAGTGGACTAGCGAGTCGCAAATAAAGGTGATATCAAATGTTTTACAACCGCCGGCACCAAACGCCTCATCAAGAAGCTAAAGTAAAGTTTCACATTAATATGCCGCAGTCCGATAAAGTCGGTGTATCTCATGATCAATCAGATGTGTCTCAGCCGTCGTCACTTATCAAGTTTACAAAAAGAGATGTTTGTTTGGAGTTTAAAATTTAATTCAGCTTGCAAGGATGTGTCGTATATTACATTTCAACAATTGTGAAATAAGTTGGTCAATTCAGATGTTAAAAAACAGAATTAAAATTTCTTTTAAAATGCAATGTTATATTTTCACCGATTGACTCATTAACTGACCTCCAATCCTACCCACCAAAATATGGTATTTTACGGATTTTGAGACAGAGCTGGAATTGCAATGATACATCATCTAAAAAAATGTGTTGCATTTTTTTTTTATTTCAAGTCGGAAATCTCTCTATAAATTTTAACTGAAAAAAAATGCACCGGGCAAATACATTTTTTTAACTGTACCACAATACCCCCAGCAAAGCTATTGTTCAAACGGCCCTCCAATTTTAAGTAGAGGCCACTTTTCTGCATGAGTGAATACATTGTTTTGAAAATCTTAAGCCCAAATTTGTTTTCCCTTCAAAAATAATTTAGTCATATGTATGACTAGAACTCGCAATCCTTTATTTTACCACTTTAGAGATGGTTTACCATTTTTAAAGAAAAATATCAAAACTAGTTTACCTCAATAGAAGTTGTCCATCATTTCATTTAACCAAACAGTTTGTTTTCTATAACCAAATGTTCTTCCCAAATGCACTATTTGGGCTAGTACACAGATTTTTTTAGAATAACTAATACTTATCGTACCAATCAGTAGTTGATGTAAAACTTCGCAAAAATGATTTTTATTTAGACGAAATTCGAACCCTCGTCACCACCACTACTTTACGTACGTACTAATTTGCAAGGCAAACATCCTAACCATTACACCACCAAATGATGAAGAAGATATTGAAGGTAATGAATCTGAAAGACATCTTTTACCACACTGCTGCTCAGGTAAAAGCAAAAAGCCTCGAGGGCTAACGGCCCCTCCCCCGGCTTTATCTGTGCACTCATGTGGAAATCTTATACTTGTCTGTACACTAACATCCCAGCTCTTTTGTTCAGCAATCTCACCCCAGTAAGAGCAAAGGATTTTCTTTTTGTCAAGGTCAGACTTTGAGAACTGTTAAGTTTTTTTGACGTAGTAAAATTTTATGTTTTACTATCAAAAAATTTTCAAATACAAAGATTTTAAAACTGTGAAAAATACCATTGCCAATAGTGGGATTCGAACCAGGGTCGTCTCCTTCACTAGACTTCTGTCTTAACTATTAGGTACTCCAACGAAGACTTTTGTCAGTTAAGTTTGATAATTTATCAATTTCCAATGCACAAATATCTAATGATGACATGGTGCATGAAGACGCACGTTAAGTGTTGTATTTAAATTACAGCCCATACTTTTCAGCTGCTAAGTTTCATATGGGTTCATGAATGCACGTAGGTGCACGGCAATTTTAACTTTTACTTGTTTTTGCAGTTTTCTTGAATTTTCGTCGTTGTTTTTCTTAATTAGTGGCCAAAGCGCCGTAACTCCAAATAATTTGGAACCAGTTTTTCCTTAGCTCTTCATAGAACTGGTAAATGAGAAGAAAACCAATACCGGAAGTGGACGAATTGCATTTTTTTAATTATGTTAGTTAATCCTTAATCTAAATTTATTGAGCTTAAAAGTTAAATTTTTATTATGGAAGCAGATAACTATCTTTTTGCACCGTAATATTCATTTTGACATCATATTGAATGCGAACATTCAATTTTTTCGTTGCAGTACCTATACCTATTACACCACGAACTCGTTGGAATTACCGTGTAAAAAATTCGTAAATAAAAAATCGTTTTGGGCACAATAAGGATATAAATCATTATAATTATTTCATGACATTATAAGCATGGAAATGATTTTTAAGAATATATATCGGTGTTCCTTCACTTGATATATATTAGCTTGGATGTAAAATAGTTATCACACTCGGACTTGGTGTGTCTGTATAAGCTCACCCTTCCGGCCTCCGTCCGTCGACGGTGATCTTATACAGACACACCGCGTCCTCGTGTGATAACTATTACATATTACCTGATTGATGGTCTGTAAATGGGTCATAAAACATGAGCTAAGCTGAATTATCCTTAAACGTTTCACAAATGGTTGAATGATACTATTCATAAAAACTGTCCGGTTACAAAAGTTATACGGACACTTTTTCTATAGCTTTACTGCGGGTATTGTCGTACAAAGTGTTTTATTTCGCAACAATGGTATATTAAACGTGTTTATTACATACTTAGCGAAGATGTTTGTTTTGCATATGTAATATAGCCGGAAGTTAACACTCCATATCGTATACCCAGTCTGATATGGTCATATCAGACCGCCTCGTTCTGAAATATCCGTATCAGCCCGGGTGTGATGACAGTTCTTAATCGGAAGTATATAATAAATAGATCAAGACATGTCCTTTTCGATATCAGCACGGTTATCATCCCTCGATCCATATCAGCCCTCGGCTGGCGCCTCGGGATGATAACCGTGTTGATATGGAAAAGGTCATGTATTAATGATCATAAAATCAATAGTCACATATATAATCTTCTCTTAAAAAGTTGTGTAATATCGGCTATTTCTAACACGCACCGAAACGGAGACAAATAAGCGTGATACACTTTATGTAAGTCACCCAGATGTCACTACAAAAAAGAAACTCGTGAAAAAATCACAAAAGAGATAACATTGAAAGTAAGGCTACAAGTAGAAATCATCGCCTCACCGTATTAAAGATTTCTAATTGCATTCTAACTCACGATGTTAGCTCTTTAGCCAATGATAAAATATAGTGTTTCGAATAAATTTGGCGGTAAATTTCACGAGACTTGTTCTCTCATTAGAAAAGAGAATAAATGTCTCCAACCCCGTCACGAAATGTTATAATGGGCAGAAATAAGAGAAAAATGTTTCTACACTAGTCAGGAAATGTTCAAACGGTTGATCTTAATCGTATTCGAAACGTGGTAGTCCAGTTGATAATATGTTTTTGTTGCGCAATCAAATCGCTTCAATGTTATGAAAATAATATGATTGGCTTTTTAAGCAAGCGGGAAACGTGATCGTGGCAAAAAGTGCACATGTAAAGGGGAAAGGATGTCCACCGTTAAACTTGAATTGCTGAAAATTGAACTCATGAAACGGGAACAAGCGGCCTCTTTAAGAGTCTATGTAAAATATTTTCCCGCTCGTGAAACGGGAAAGAGAAGGAAAAATTAATGGGATTTCGGGAAAGGGACCCCTATTGAGACCCCCTCTGATGAATGTGCATTAATTGTGTTTCAGTTTTGAATGTCTTTGTGTCTGCTATTTTCAGACAATGATGCAATCTCATCTACAAGTAAAATCGAGTTTCTAGATTTCATCAGGATTTTCAAATTTCTGAATAAGTCGGAATGCCTTTTTTCTGTTGTTGGTATTCGAAACAGCTGAAGAAGTTTCCAAAATGTCAGATGTGCATAATGTCATTTATACCTATGATCCCATCATTTATAATGATCCCGTCATTTATAATGTATGGTGGTGTTTGGTCATCAAAACATATGTCAGATTTAAAATTATTTGATTTTTTTTTATTTAATTCAGTAATTTCAAAACATCAGCACAGGTTAAAATGTGTTTTTTGTGTTGATTTTGGTGCATTGGATCTGCATAATTACAAATTTGCATAACATAAGTAATGACAGCATTAATTTCAATGTTTGAAGTTTGTTCTTTCGGCCAAATGTCTGGTTTCACATACCGGTATCTATGGTCTAGAGAACAGTTTTTTTTAACTTAGTTTTGATTTAGGTAGATTTTTTTACCAATTCTCAGTATATGATTAATATATGAACTAGAGGCTCACATGAGCCTGTATCGCTCACCTGGTGACTGTTTTTATTCATTGTCACGAAAAGACCATCCATTCACATTATAAATCAGTTCACCAGATGTTACATTTTCAAACTTGGATCAGGTACAAACATAAAAATTACAAACTTTGAAAGGGACCACCCAAAGACAATTGTAACCAAGTTAGGTTCCAATTGGATCAGTTGGTTCAGAGGAGAAGACATTTGATTGCATTTCCCATAGGGTCCCTATCTTAAACTATGTTCCACGCTGGCAGCCATCTTGGATGAGGTAAGAATGTAAACATCACAAACTTTAAAGGGGACCACACAAGGACTATTGTGACCAAGTTTGGTGTAATTTGGCTGAGTAGTTTCAGAGGAAAAGATCTTTAGATGAATTTTCCATTTCCCATTTCCCAGGGTCCCTATGTTTAACTATGTTACCTGCTGGCGGTCATCTTGAATGAGGTATGCACATAAAAATCACAAACTCTCAAGGGGACCACCTAAAGACTATTGTAACCAAGTTTGGTTCCAATTGGCTCAGTAGGTTCAGAGAAGCAGACATTTGAAAGCATTTCCCATAGGGTCCCTATGTTTAACTGTGTTCAATGCTGGCGGCCATCTTGGATGAGGTATGAACGTCAAAATCACAAACTTTGAAGGTGACAATCCAAGGACTATTGTAACCAAGTTTGGTTGAATTTGGCTCGGTAGTTTCAGAGGAGAAAATCTTTGGATGCATTTCCCATAGGGTCCCTATGTTAAACTATGTTTTCTGCTGGCAGCCACATTGAATGAGGTATGAACATAAAAATCAAAAACTTTCAAGGGGACCACCTAAAGACTATTGTGGTCAGGTTTGGTTACAATCGGCTCAGTAGTTTCAGGGAAGAAGATCTTTGAATACATTTCCAATAAGGGTCCTATGTTAAACTATGTCCTGTGCTGACGACCATCTTGGATGAGGTACGAACATAAAAATCACAAACTTTAAAGGGGACCAGCCAAGGACAATTGTATCCAAGTTTGGTTCCTATTGGCTTATAGTGGTTTCAGGAGAAAAGACCTTTGAACGTATTTCCCATAGGGTCCCTATGTTAAACTATGTTCCCCGCTGGCGGCCATCTTGGATGATGTACAACCACAAAAATCACAAACTTTAAAGCCTTTGGCCAGGTGAGCTAAAAATGAAAGGATATGGAGTGAATGTACATGTGACAAAAACGCACACATATGATTGATATGTATGGTCTAGAAGGACAGTATTTGTACTTAATTTAAATTTACACTCAGTGCTCAAAAGTAGTTCCACAAAATGTAATTTACCTGCCAATTTCTTGTTAAAACGGAATCTGTTTTAAAAAAAAAAACATAATTAATTTCTGGCCCGATTGTTATAAAATTTGCATTGATAAAAAGGGCATCACATGCATTTTTTCACAATAATTTCTAAATAATTTTATGATGTGTAGTTATTAAGCTGTAATGGTTTAAACAAAAACAGAAAATTTGGTGTCAAAATTTATTATATTTCTAGTAAAATATTTTAATTTAAGTTGAATTTTTATCCGACTAATAAGTTGTAGTTTCTGTTTCATAAATGAGAACAGATGTCTTTGGGTAGATCCAGAGTTTGTTACCGGACTTACTACATGTAACATCGACTGTGACAAAATCGGACTTTTCACCGGCAGTGTGACGGGTACCACGCGTGGGGCAGATCATGCTTACCCTTCCGGGGCACCCGATGATACCTCGGTATTTATAGGGGTTCACACTGCTAGTTCCTTAGTTTTGTGGTGTTTTTGTACATTTTTGTTTGTTTGCTATGTCTTTGTCATACTGCCTCAATTCGTGTTGCTCTGAATTGCCGTGATTTTGGATTTATGATTCCAGAATTTCCCCTCTCCTCGTTCTTGCTTCGGTATTCGTTTGCCGATGTATTGTATTAATAAAGTAACTACTATGCCTATTTTTTTTCCAAAATTACTTCAACAAACTTCATGTCATTCTCTTTTTATTAAATTATACTTGTGGAACTACATTTGAGCACTGAATGTAGCTGTAACATTTAACAATGTTGAATTTCTTAAAAAAAAATTACGCCCCATTTGTCTTCCCATTTTTAGCTCACCTGACCCGAACGGTCAGTGTGAGCTTTTGCCATCACTTGGCGTCCGTCGTCCATCGTCCGTCTTCTGTCGTCCGTCGTCCGTCCGTCGTCTGTTAACGTTTCACATTTTCATCTTCTCCTCTGAAACCACTGAAGCAAATTCAACCAAACTGTACAGGAATGATGTACTAAAGGTCCTTTACAAAGATTGCCCATTTCGTTTCGATCCGATAAAAAACATGGCCACCAGGGCGGAACTTAGGTTTAACATTGGACTATGGGAAAAATCACATTTTCATCTTCTCCTCTGAAACCACTGAAGTAAATTCAACCAAACTTTGCAAGAATGATGTACTAAAGGTCCTTGACAAAAATTGCTCATTGGGTTCTGATCCGATAAAAAACATGGCCGCCAGCGCGGAACATCGTTTAATATTGGACCCTATGGGAAAATCACATTTTCACCTTCTGCTCTGAAACCACTGCAGCAAATTCAACCACACTTTACAAGAATGATGTACTCAAGGTTAAAGGTCCTTAACAAAGATAGCTCATTTCGTTCCGATCCGATAAAAAAACATGGCCGCCAGGGCGGAACTTAGGTTTAACATCAGACCCTATGGGAAAAATCACATTTTCATCTTCTTCTCTGAAACACTCTAACAAATTCAACCAAACTTTACAGGAATGATGTACTAAATATCTTTACAAAGATTGCTCATTTCATTTCAATATGGCAAAAAACATGGCCTTCACTGCAGAATATAGTTTAACATCGGAGCCTGGTATGAGAAAGCCATCCTTTTCATCATCTTCTCTGAAACTATTCAGGCAAATTTAACTAAGTGTATGGAAGGTCCTTCGCAAAAGTTAATCATTTCAATAGGATCGGACAAAAACACGGGTGCTAAAGGAGAACATAGCTAAAAATTAGACCCATCGGTAATAAACATATATTTGGTCATGCATGGCATAGAAGCATTTTGTCAGGTGAGCGATAAAGGCTCAGTCTCTGAGCCTCTAGTTTTCAATTGAATGTATTCAGAAGATCCATGTTTGTTATTTCTTGCAAAAACTTACACAATTTGCTTATGAAAGTGCTCTTAAAATTATTAAATCGCGTGAACACGTAACCATAGAAACATCGCACCGTCTGTTAATGCTGCAATTACTATGGTTGCTATGTAAAACGAGAATCTCGTTGCCGATATTATTATTCGTCTGTGGTTCTCGGCTTTCCTACGAAATCTTGTACTTTTTGGAGAGAAGGAAAATACTTTTTTGATTTTGTTTCAAAATTTTATAACTATGTTTATTAAAAATGTATTAAATGCAATTTCGTAATTTTCCATTCATATATTTGATAATTTTTTTGCTCCATGGGCCCCATAAAGCTTCAACTTCCTTCCGTTGCGCATTGTGAGCGCCTAATCCTACATATTAACGGAAGTTGAAAGAAAAATAGAACATGGTATACAGAATATGACGACCAAATTTTGAAATTTCTTAGTATTTAATGAGGCTACGCCCCCTAATATGGAAATAGGTGTGACCTATGAGGGGGGCGTAGCAGTAAATTATACAACAAAGGCGAACCAAGTCCCTACCAGTAAAAGAAGGCTTTGTTTATTTCACCAGCAAGAACAGAAAAAAATAAGTTTTCTGATTCAAAAGCCCATACCCCCGTCAAAAATAAGTAAATTGGAACCAAGCTCGAAAAACGAAATTCATCTGTAAATCACACAAAAATATTAGATCAATACCTGCAATGGTTTAGAAATAGGGGCTCAGCCGGAAAACTAATGTTTTTTTTTTTTTTTTTTTTTTTTAATTCAAAGTTTAAAACCATAATTTGTCATTAACATAAATGATATGCTTAATTGCATTAACTCAAGCATATAGTTATTTGCTGACGATTCCTGCAGGTTGGAAAAGGGAGTCCAACTTTTTTCGGGATTCCATAATTGGCGGGGAAGATTTTAAGCTCGGGAATTCGGGATTTCTATTATTTGAGCCCGGGATGTCGGGAAATGAACAACAGGGAAACAGGATTTCATCAGTTTTCAAGTTCCTTTGTAGTTCGAGATTTAGTAAAACCCCTCTGGTCCCCACTCAATGTGTATAGGGAAATAAAAAAACAACAAGATTAGGACTAAGATGAACTTTATGACTGCTTAAGGTAGTTCGAGCCTAATACAAATTTCTGACAGAAGATATTTTGTAGGTCTTAGTCCATTGTTTCAAAACATAAAATAAAAATGATATGTAACCGGTCATCTTTTTCTGATATCAGGCTTTGAAAAGCAGGCCAAATTCAGTATTTTTCAGCAATATTTACAAAGAATATATAGGGAACTGTGAGAGCTTGCTTACTGTTTAGCTTTTATATTAAATTAATATCAGACAGATTTTTTTGATTTTTTTTTTTTGATATTTCAGAGGTATATACTTCAGCTCTATGTTGAGCTTAAAAAATCTATGTGTCACCGTTTGATTAAGAAAGATATTTTATATAATTTACGAAATAGACAATATTTAAGGGAAAAGGGAGCTAATTCGCGGGAAAGTGTATGTTAATCTTTTATGACGTCACAATGAAAAGGCCAAATCAGGAAAATTCCGGCTTGAAAATCAAATCAATTCCGCATCCGACTTGTCTTTCGCAAATCCGCCAATCGAATGCGAAATGTATTAGTGTCGATCTACCTTAAATACACAATTACTCAAGTTCCATCCGAACAAATGCAGCAGTCTAGATAAGGGGACATTGAAAAAATAGAAATGTACAAAAGCGAGCTATTAAACAAATCCCTTCATTTAAAAATATAAATTACAAACAAAGGCTAGGGATTCTGAAATTAAAAAAAAATAACACCAAAATATAGTAGGGCTAGATGGCACTTACATGACTGAGGTTTTCAATATCTTGAATTAGATATATGAAAATCAGGCAACATGTTGAATGTTCAAATTGAATACACAGTCAATCACAAAAGGTCACTCAAAAAAGATAATAATAATTAAACAACATGTTGTTAAACGTCCGCAAGTACTCCTTCTTAAATAGGGTAGTTGATATTTGGAATAGCCTGACAGGATAAGTAGTATATGATATGCAAAAATAGTCAAGGACTTAGACAACCACAACATCATGAGAAGCCAAATACGATTTTACAATGGAAATAAGTAAAACACCTAAATCCATATGTCGCGTAAATTTGCCTTCTAACATAACCGGTAGGTGTGTTACAACGGTCTGGTGTACTGCACTGTATGCATAAATTGTGTCAGTGGTGCACAGAATCATCCACAACTAAAGTTGAGTTCATAGATTTTATCAAATTATCAAATTTTTTCAAATTTCTGCATAAATAGGAATATTTTTTGTCTGTTCTTGGTATGCGAGACAGCTGAAGAAGTGTCCAAAACATCAGAAGTGTATGATAAAGCATCATTTATATGTATGAGCCCATCATTTATATTTATGATGGTGTTTGGTCATCGAACCATATGTCAGATTTAAAATCGTTTGAATTTTTTTTATTTACAAATCTTGCCGAATCCTGATCGCCGCCACCAAAAGGACTTTAAATGACACGTACCTTAGGAAAACCCTGGAAAGACTCATTCTCACTTACAAATTTAACAAACTATATAGATCCAAAAATTGCTATAACAAACTACATGTCATGCTCTTTTTATCAATACAAATTTTATCAAAATCGGCCCAAAAAGGAATTCTGTGGAATTTTTTTTAAATAAATGCAATTTTATTCACGGACCATTTGATTTTCAGGGGGCCTGGTATTTTTACTCGAGCCTGGAAATTCTTTCGCCCGTTTCGCAGGCCAGATTATTTTTTCCCATATATATTCGGATCATCGGTTTACGTCGCCTTAAGCGTCGATTATAAAGGTTAGAGAAACCACCAATTCATTTCTTTAACATTTTCAACTGAAATTCCCGATATTCAAATCTGTCTGGACAATTTATCTCAAGTTTAACCTGTATGAAACCATATATTTTCCGAAAGGTGCATATCT
>MJUU01051880.1:18115-33283 GCA_002080025.1 Modiolus philippinarum | reverse complement strand
ATTTAAACAGCATACATTTCTATCAATTTGAGCAATTTTATTGTCCCAAATAAAGGCCCAAATAAGACAATTTATTTCATTTAAAAATTTTTCAGGAATGCCTCGCATGTCGATTTCATACCCGATTATTGAAAGTACTACACTTTTGATAATCAAAATTTTTCCTTGATATGTAAGATTTCTAGTTTTCCAAACCTGCAGGCAACTTTTTATTTTGTCAATCTTAGGTTTCCAAATCATGTCGTCGTCTATATCATACCCATGATAAACCCCTAATGTTTTAACATTTGATGTTATCCATTTAATTCTCGTAAACCGTGGTTTTTTGCCTTTTAATCGACCTAAAAATAAACCTTTTGTTTTTTCAGAATTGATTTTAGACCCAGATGCTAGTTCATAAATGTTGAGTATTTTAAAAGAATTTTCAACCGAGTTTTCATTTTTGTTTAATAGTTGTGTGTCATCCGCAAAAAGATTAAGTTTAGTTTCAATGGGACCTGCAGCTCCCGGTAGCTTTATACCTTGTATACTTTCATCTGCGCGTATGGCGCATGCCATAGGTTCGGCTTGTATCACATACAAAAATGGCGCAATGGGACAGCCTTGTCGCGCAGAGCGTGAAATTGAAATATATTTTGAAACGAAACCATTAGTTTTGATACAAGTTTTCGAATCTTTCAGCAACATACGTATCCAGTTGCAAAATTTAGGACCAAAGTTGAATTTACGTAAACATGCCATCACCCATCCCCATTCAATTCTATCGAATGCTTTTTGTTGGTCTAAGAAAACAATTACCCCATCCTCATTTTCGGAATCCAAATAATGTATTATATCTTGTATTAATCTGTTTGCATCACTAATATTCCTACCCTGAACAAAACCCTTTTGATCATTATGAATTATTTTTGGCAAAACACACTTTAGTCTTGTTGCAAGTATTTTAGCTATTATTTTATAATCACAGTTTAGAACAGTTAGTGGTCTCCAGTTCTTAATATTTTCACGTTCTCCCCCCTTATATATTAAAGAAATCATACCTTTACTCTGAGATTCACATAGACTGCCAGTAGAAAATATTTCATTTATAAGTCTAGTAAATTCGTTTTTAATTATTTCCCAATATATTTGGTAGAATTCCGCTATTATTCCGTCTTCACCCGGGGATTTATTTACTTTAAGGCACTTAATTGATTTTTTTATCTCATCTTGCTCAATATCTTTTTCAAGTTTGGATTTATCATCCGGATCTAAAATTTGTTCAACAAACTGCAATAACCAATTTCCCTTTTCCTAATCCCATCCCTCAGTTTTAAAAAGATTTTCATAAAATTTTAACTGTTCATTTAATATCGAGTCAATATCAGTTTTAAAAGATCCATCTTCGCACCGAATTTTGTTCCATAATTTATCTTGCCCGTTATTTTTTTCAAGTTGAAAAAAATAGCGGGAAGATTTTTCGCCATCTTCATACCAGTTACATTTCGATCTTATGATAGCAGCTTCAGTCCTTTTTTCATAAATTTCTTTTATATTTTGTTCTAACATAAGTATACGCGTTACGTTAGGAAGGTTTTCCGAATTCAGTTTATCTAATTCCGTTTCTAACTGCTTAATTTTTTTTCATTTACATTTAGCTTTGTAGAAATTTCAATACATAACGCCTTGAGTTTAAATTTAGTGATGTCCCACCATTCCCTTAAATTTTGATATTGGTCAATTTTTGATTTTCTATCTTCCCAAAATGTCTCGAAAGCATTCTTAAATAGATCACTTTTAATGGTTTTTTCGTTCATTATCCATATACCTGGTCCGCGATCTAATTCACACAATTTAATTTTTGCGCTCACTAGGTCGTGGTTACTAAACGGGAAATGAACAATTTTAACATTAGACAAAAGGCTCATTAACCCTTGACTTACTAATAAATAATCTATTCTTGATTTAGAATTATTTCTATGAAATGTATAGCGATGGGTGTTTGGATTTAAAATTCTCCAAACATCACATAAGCTATAATTATCTATTACAGTTTTTAGTTGTGACAATCCTATGTCATCTCTAGAATGAACTGGGTGTCTATCTAATGATTTGTCAATGGCACAATTAAAATCACCACAGATCATATGAAATATATTATTATCATCTCTGTTATAAGAAATTGAGTCAAAAAATCTTTTTCTATCTTCTCCGTCATTGGGGGAATAAATACATTTGATACATAATTTCACTGTATCATTATATACTTCAAATGAAATTAATCTTCCGTTATTATCCCTATTTGTTTCTTTAGAATTAAAATTCGTCTTTTTATTTAATAAAACAGCTACGCCGCGTGAATCACTTGATCCGCAGTTCCAAATACTATCGCCGCCACCGATATTTTTCCATTCCATTTGCCAAACATTAATTTCATTGACGTTACAATGAGTTTCTTGTAGGCAGATTATATCGAAATTCCGTTTATTTAACCATTCGAAAATACAGCACCTTTTCTTTTTTTAATATAACTCAAATTGAAATATCAATATTTGACGCAAAAGGAGTACATGTCAGGGCTGCGGTCATAGCTAGAACAGGTCAGCTGAGAGCAGTCATGACCAGATTAGATCAAAGCGGTCATGAGTAGAACAGGTCAGAACAGTCATGGTTCTGACCAGAACAGTGAGGATTTTAGCTTTGAGCATGACTCGTCAGATCGATCACTCAGCTTCTAATATTTGGCACATCTTCAAAAGCTGAAAAGTTTCAAACTATCATAAATAACAAAATACCGAAGGAACTGTGTGAATTTAATTTCTGCATATGTGCATTTCGACAACTTATGTCTCTTCAGTGCAGATCAAATCAAAACATTTGGGAATCCATAAACCGGAATATGGGTATAAACTGATAAAAACAAATTACAAACTGAAAGGGGTACAAATCATAAGTGATGACATCATTGTCTATGGTAAAGACCAAAGTGAACACGATACTAGGCTACAAAAAGTATTGAACGTCTGAGAGAGAAAAAAAACATTACTCTCGATAAGGGAAAAAGTTGAATGTTTTGGATTCCTATTTTCTAAAGACGGAATAGGACCAGACCCAAGAAAATTACGCAATAAAAATGCAGACGCACAGAAAAAAAAATCAGCAGATGTAAGAAGCCTTCATTGACCTGCAAACTATGTTTCTAAATCAATTTCAGATTTTGAAACAATAACTGAATCACTTCGCCGTCTAACTCATAAAACACACCCTTGAAATTGGAAACAGAAGACAAAACATTCGATAAGCTCAAAGATAGTTTGACAAGCTTTCAATCAGTCGTTATATAGTGAAGTAATTGTTCGATGCAAAGCTTGTTGGACTTGGGCTATTCTTGTTCAAAAGGGAAAGTTAATCACATACGCAAGCTTTGCACATTCCGGTGTGGAGAAAAGATAACCACATACAGAGAAGGAAGCATTTGCCATTGTTTTGGGGAAGTGAATGCTTTCACTTATATCTTTTTAATCATCTTTCGCACTTATCACTGACCACAAACTTCTCGAGGTTATTTTCAGCAATTGCAAATCCAAATCTCCAGTAAGGATTAAACGTTGGCGATTACGACTAAAGCCGTACAATTTCACAAAAATAGACAAGGATCGAAAAACCCAACTAACAGTTTATCACGACATCCATGAAAAAAATACTGATAAACATATTCGCCATGAGAAAGTGGCCGAATAATGTTTGAATTTCATTATTGCTATACTTTTAATTCCAAAAGATACGACACTCGCAGACATCAAAAGACACAATACTGCGAGTGGTTATGTCTAAAATAGTAAGTGGAAACTGGAAAAGACTAAAAATCAATGCCGAGTTAAAGCAGTACACTAGAGTTTAAGATTATTGATATAAGTACCAACTATATTACATCAGAACTGATAGTAATACCATTATCATTATGTGAGAGAGTAGTTGATATTGATCATGTAGGCCATCAAAACATTGATAAGATCAAACAACTACTCCGTGAAAAGGTATGGTTTCCTAGAATGAATCATATAGTTGAAAACACATTAAATCAATATTTAGCCCGTTTAACTAGCTCGCTATCAAACAAAAGAACCGTTATGAATAACAAAACTTCCTGATAAAGCTTGGACCCAACTCACAGCGGACTTTTATTGACCTTTGACTCCTGGGGAATTTTTACTTGTTATGGATGCTTACTCAAGATTCCCTAGCGTTGAAATGCGCAAAAACTACTTCCTAAATTTTATTTTCCCTTTTTGGGGATATCTGTAGAGCTAGAAACGGATAATGGAAAAATCATTTCAAAGCTATGAAATTGCTATGAATTCCAGCAAGTATTTAACTTATCTTGGATTATTTCAACACAGAAGAGTAATACCGTTGTGGCAAAGAGCCTTTGGCGAGGCAGAACGTTTTATGAAAACTATAAGGAAAGTCGTTCAAACTGTGAACATAGAACAGGAGAACTGGAAACATACCCTCTACAAATTCTGAGAAACTATGAGCAAGATCGCTGGTTCAACAAATAAAGAACAAGCTTATGCACTTTCTAGACAAAAGAAGTGCACAAAATTACCTGCATATTCAACTCAACAGAAGAAGGACAGAGACATCTGTCAACATGATGATAAAGATAAAATGAAAATGAAGGAGTAATTTGATAAAATAAGAAATGCAAAAGAATCAGAAATTAAAGAAGGCAATTGTCTTCGTGTTAAAACACAAAAATCAAATAAACTGTCGACACCTTTTAAACCAACACTACACACAGTTATTGATAAGAATGGATAACAAATTGTTTCAAGGTAAGACGATCATGTATTTACCAGAAACTGTTCACATTTTAAGCAAATCAAACCTGAACTCAGGGAAGCAAAAGTGAATGACAACCCGAATATGAGGAAGAGTTCTCAGAGAATTATGACACTATTAACATTACAAATCAGTAAACAGAACACCAAACCAACTCCAATCCGAAAGCAATCATCTTACTTGAAAGATTTTGTTGCAAATATGTAGGACACTTAGTAGATATAGTGTATGGGCAAAATAATTATGTCCCCCAAACGAAGTTTGGGAGACATATTGTGTTTGCTCCGTTTCTTCTTATTATTATTATTATATCGCCCCAGACGTAGTCGGGACGACATATTGTTCTTTGTCCGTTTCTCTATTATTCATTATTATGTCGCCCCAGACGTAGTCGGGACGACATATTGTTCTTTGTCCGTTTCTCTATTATTTATTATTATGTCGCCCCAGACGTAGTCGGGACGACATATTGTTCTTTGTCCGTTTCTCTATTATTCATTATTATGTCGCCCCAGACGTAGTCGGGACGACATATTGTTCTTTGTCTGTTTCTCTATTATTCATTATTCATTATTATTATATATATAATTATTATTATTATTGTTTCTTTCTTCCACCTCTTTTTGTCCACGCAAGTTCTCAATGATGCCTGGACAGAAATCATTCATATTTGGTACAAAGTTGGATCACCTTATGAAGTTGTACCTCCACCAAAAATTTTTTTTCAAAATGGCTGCCATTTCGAAGATGGTGGCCAAGTTACGTCAACATTTGAAGTTTTTCGGATTTCAATGAAAATCATAAAATCTCAAAGATGCCTTGACAGAATTCATTCTTATTTGGCACAAACTTGGATCACCATTAGGATATGTGCATGCACCAACAAAAATTTTCAAAATAGCACCGGTTGCCATGGAAATGGCAAAAAAAGGCGGGAAAATCAAAGTGCTCACAATTGAATGAAAATTTACAGAAAGGTTGCTTAGGACATGGGGTATAGGTTTCCGAAGTCCAAGACTTCAATATGCCACCGGTTGCCATGGAAACAGCAAAAAAGGCGGGAAAATTTAAGTGCTCAGAATTGGATGAAAATTTACAGAAAGGTTGCTGAGGACATGAGGGAAAGGTTTCTGATGTCCAAGACTTCAATATGGCACCGGTTGCAATGGAAACGACAAAAAAGGCAGGAAAATCAAAGTGCTCAGAATTGGATGAAAATTAAGAGGAAGGTTGCTTAGAATATGGGGAAAAACGTTTCCGGTGCCCAAGACCTCTGATTTCAATGAAAATTGATTTATAGGTACATTTTGACGCTGCGAACATAATGGAATCATCGAATTGGCTGCCAGGGGCGACATCAGCTATTGCTTGCAATTGCAAATCTAGTTATTATTGTTTCTTTCTTCCACCTCTTTTTGTCCACACCAGTTCTTAATGATGCTTGGACAGAATTAAATCATATTTGGTACAAAGTTGGATCAGCTTATGAAGTTGTGCCTCCACCAAAAAAAAATTTCAAAATGGCTGCCATTTTCAAGATGGCTGCCACGTTACGTCAGTGTTTTGCATATGTCAGATTTCCATAAAAATCATCAAATCTCAAACATGCCTTGATAGAATTCATACATATATGACAAAAAGTTGAATCACCATAAGAAGATGGGCATGCAACAAAATTTTTTTTTCCAAATGGCCGACATTTCCAAGATGGCCGCCAAAATACGTCAAAATTTCAACGTTGTCTGATTTCAACGAAAATTGATTTCTAGGTAGATTTTGACGCTGCAAAAAAGATGGGAGCCTCGAATTGGCTGCCAGGGGCGACATCAGCTATTGCTTGCAATTGCAAATCTAGTTTTTCTTCTTCTTTCTTTCTTCCGCTCAATTCTTGTCCACCCCATATCTCGGCTACTATTTGACAAAACTTCATGAAACTTCACAGGAATGATTGCCTCATTGAGTAAAAGTGTTCCCAACTTTTCAAAATGGCCGCCGTTGCCATGGAAACGGAAAAAAGGCGGGAAAATTAAAAGTGCTCGGAATTTGATGAAATTTTACAGGAAGGTTGTCTGGTATTTCAGATCATTGAAATCTTAGGACAAAGAAGCCCGAAAACTCAGAGAGAGATTTTGGATATACCAGCTCAGATTACTTGAGCCTGATGGACTTAATGAAAAAGACGAGAAACGTTTTAAAAAGTAAATATAGTAGATTTAAATTCTTTTTTTTTTTTTATTTATTTTATTTTTTGTATTACATTAACATAGTTATTCTACATACAAAGACAAACATATATGTTTAATATGTATACGTTTCTCAGTAGATAATACACCTATTATTATTATACATTAAAAAATATTTGTGGTTAATATGTTTTACATCAAATGAACGATGCACCCATACCAACAAAAATATTTTTCAGATATTTTAAATGTTCAGCCTCGCCTGACGAAGATTCTTTGTGAATTGATAATTAGCGACTAATTTAAGACCTTTTGTAGATATTACATGAAAATATTTACATTTATTAGTGTGTATATTACATTTTTTTGAAAAACTATAATTACATTATGTGTAAATGCATCACACTTATCTTTGTGTGATCCACACTCTTTAGATATAAATGTTTGTTGTTATATATATATATATGGATAGTTTTTATTTTGTCATCCATTTATCATTCTTTATTATTATGTAGCTAGGTAGCTTTTTTTCATAAATAGTTTGAAGTTATGTGTTTGAAGAATTTGAAAATGACCAAATTTAAGTTTCTATAAAGACTCATTTTTCAATACAAGTGACTGTGGAGTTTAAACACAATGTTTTGTAGTCCATTCTATCCGTTGCACTTTATTTCATCCATGATTTTTATTGAGTTCGTGTTGTTCATCTGTATGTGTGTTTTATTTTTTCTTTTCTGTAACGTATTCATGAGGTGTTGTTACCGTTGTCCCTGGATTGTTTGTTTTTTAATAGCGGTTCTGTTCTCACTTACTTTATCTTTATTAGGAAAGGAGGAATGTAATATTCGTAAAAAAAGGTCAATTAACGTCGTATGTGTTGGTATATGCTAATTGAATACAATGCAGTTATAAATAGATTAAGTAGCATCAACAGTTTTTGCTTATATGTGTTCCATAATAAGCCCTCGCAAATTACAGGCCTCAAGCACCGGTTTGGGCGATATTCATGAAATGTCGGACAACGCTTATCCATTTTTTTCTCCATGGATGCATTATCGTCAACAAACGTTATATAAATTGGCGATGTTCTTACTACCGCTGTCATCCCCTACCCGACAATTTTTTTCATAGAAGACAATCAAAACATAAAAACAACTACAGGGCACTCGTCGAGACAATTGCTAGAAAACTTGGCACAATAAAAATGAGTGGGATTCTATATATAGAATGGTAAGAACAACATTTGAAGACAACAAAAGAAAAAATAACATAAAATGCCAAAATTTGAAAGTATGATAGTGTATTCATATAAAATTTTCTCTCAAGAAAAATACTGAAATATAAAGGAAGCATCCGTCTCTCGTACCTGAATCTTTTGACGAACTCAACACTGCAGGGGAGACAACTTGTATTTTGTCATTTGTAACGTCATCTCTATTAGGCGTTATTATCGATATTGTAACGTATTAGCCATATGATGCAGAAACTAACTCTACAGTAACTTTCAGTTGGTATTTAAATATATATAGTTAGAAACAATTGAGTAACTTTATTTCATAAATGTTTTCAAAAACAAATGGTAAATTATAACATTCTTTAAATAAGTTTAAATGCATTTAATTTGCTAATTGATATTAATATTGCGACAAATCCCTTCCGTATTTCCGTTTTGCCAGTCACTTACTACAGTTGGGTGTAGTCATAACCTCTCACGAAGTAAACTTACATGTAGAACTGTTCTCATGACTACTCTTAGTTAACTAAAACGGCTAGAGCAGTTCTAAAAGCAGTCACAAAGCAGTCATTTTTTTAGAATTGTTCTAAAAACGGTCATTGTCAAGAACAGTTCTAAAAATAGTCATTGTCAAGAACAGTTCAAAAAACGGTATTAACCTGTTCTAAAAGCAGTCATATTCAAGGTTGTTCTAAAACCAGTCATAGCAAAGACCTGTTCTGATTAATAATAAATTCTTCAATATACTCAAAAATAACTGAGATACTTTTATCAATGGGTACAGGGTTGTTTCGCTCCTATTATCCGTTCGCTTCGGGTTATTTCGCGCCGGCTTGTTTCGCGCCGAAAATGTGGTCGTTTCGCTCCGATTATCAAAATAAATATAATGCGTAATTAGCTATCGATGGATATAATACTAACAAAATTATGTAGGATTTACTTTTGAATGTCATTAATAAAAATAGTGAACGATTATTTCAAACAATATCCTATTCCAATAATTAATGAATAACTAAATACCGAAGTTACTGTGAATTTACTTTCTGCATTTGCGCATTTCGACAACTTATGTCTCTTCAGTGCAGATAAAATCTAAACGTTTGGAAGACCATAAACTCAAAGATGTTAAAAAACTGATAGAGAACAAATAACCATTATAATATAAATTGTAGCCAAAATCAGCTAAGGACAGAGCTTTGCATAAGGGAGATACTCCTTAGTTATCAACAAAATTTACAAAAATTTAGATTTTGTAAGGTTTCAAAAAATTATCGGCTTGATGAATGATTAAATAGTTTTAGACTCAATCATTAATTTCTTCAAATATTTTATAACTAGGTAATAATTAATCATTCTTTGATCTATTAGAATATAATTAAATAATTAATCAGTGTATTTACATATAAAATTAGTAAGACCTAAGCGCTCACATACATGTACTCCTTTTAGATCTTTTGGGAAATTCCTTGGTCATGCCAAGGACTTATAATAGAAACAAGAGGCTCTCAAGAGCCTGTATCGCTCACCTGGACCATGGCTGACATAGATAAAAGGCATTTCCAATAGGAAAAACAAAACATAAAATTTAGTAGAATACTTTTTTTCTTAAATTACAGTATTCTTGTTTGGTTTCAATGGCAACCCAAAGATCCACCATCCATTACAACCCATAACAGAACACTATTCAAAGAGAAATTTGGGCAGGGGTTCCCCTTATAATCAAGGTATCTTGCATATTGCTGAAATTAAAGTATTCAGACCACAATTCAAATAAAAATTCAAAAATTTGGGCAGAGGTTCCCCTTAAAATCAATAAGGCCAATGTAAAAACTATGTTCCAGATGGTGGCCATCTTGGATGAGGTACAGACATTTTTTGGATGGGACCAACTAAGAGGATCTTTGAATGTATATTCCAAAGGGTCCAATGTTAAAACTATGTTCTCACTGGTGGCCATCTTGGATGAGGTACAGACCTGGCGGATACCTTTTTGGAAAGGACCATCTTAGGACCATTGTGAATAAGTTTGTTTATAATTGGACAGGTAGTTTCTGAGAAGATCTTTGAATGTCTTTCCCATAGGGTCCAATGTTAAAACTATGTTCCCCGCTGGCAGCCATCTTGGATAAGGTACGGACCTGCATGATACATTTTTTGGAAGGGACCATCTAAGGACCATTGTGACTAAGTTTGGTTATAATTGGACTAGTAGTTTCTGAGAAGAAGATCTTTGAATGTCTTTCCTATAGGGTCCAATGATAAAACTGTTCCCTTCTGGCGGCCATCTTGGATTGGCCATGTTGGATGATGGATCGGCACCAAAGTAATAACATTTGCTCAGCACCTCATAAGCATCATTCATGCCAAGTTTGGTTCAAATCCATTCAGTGGTTCTCAAGAAGAAGTTCTTTGCATGCATTTTCCCATAGCGTCCAATGTTGAAATTAAGTTGCCCGCTGGCAGCCATGTTGGATGACGGATCGGCATCAATGTAACAACACTTAGTCAGCACTTCATAATCATCACTCATGCCAAGTTTGGTTCAAATCCATTCCGTGGTTCTCAAGAAGAAGTTCTTTGTATGCATTTTCCCAAAAGGTCCAATGTTAAAATTAAATTCTCTGCTGGCAGCCATGTTGGATTACGGATCGGCACCAAAGTTACAATACTTGGTCAGCACCTCATAAACATCATTCATGCCAAGTTTGGTTCAAATCCACTCAAGAGTGGTTCTCAAGAAGAAGTTCTTTGTATGCATTTTCCCATAGCATCCAATGTTAAAATTAAGTTCCCCCTGGCGGCCATGTTGGATGACGGATTGGCACTAAAGTAACAACACTTGGTCAGCACCTCATAAGCATCATTCATGCCAAGTTTGGTTCAAATCCATTCAGTGGTTCTCAAGAAGTTCTTTGTATGCATTTTCCCATAGGGTCCAATGTTAAAAATAATTCCCCGCTGGCAGCCATGTTGGATGACGGATCGGCACCAAAGTTACAACACTTGGTCAGCAACACATAAACATCATTCATGCCAAGTTTGGTTCAAATCCATTGAGTGGTTCTCAAGAAGAAGTTCTTTGTATGCATTTTCCCATAGGGTCCAATGTTAAACTAAGTTCCCCACTGGCGGCCATGTTGGATGCCGAATCGGCAACAAAGTAACAACACTTGGTCAGCACCTCATAAGTAACATTCATGTCATATTTGGTTTAAATCCATTCAGTGGTTCTCCAGAAGAAGATCTTTGTATGCATTTTTCCATAGGGTCCAACGTTAAACTAAGTTCCCCGCTGGCGGCCATGTTTGATGACGAATCGGCAACAAAGTAACAACACTTGGTCAGCACCTCATAAGTATCATTCATGCCAAGTTTGGTTTTAATCCGTTCAGCGGTTCTTAAGAAGAAGTTCTTTAAAGGAAAAGTTTACGACGGACGGACGGACGACGGACGACGCACGAAAAGTGATCGCAAAAGCTCACCCTGGCTATAGCCAGGTGAGCTAAAAAAGAAGGGAAACGGGGAATGTGTCAAAGAGACAACGACCCAAAGGGGAGCAATAACAACTCAAAGCCACAATAAGATCTTCAATGAACGGTGAGAAAACCCCACACCCAACGGCATGTCGGAGTCGGCCCCTGAATAAAGAGTAATCAAGTCCTGCGAAATAAACATCATCCTAGACTCCTATAGACATAAAGTAAACTAACTAGAAAAAAGACAAGACACACAAAGGCTTAATAAATTGCCTGGCTTAGGACAGGCGCAAACCTGCTGCGGTGGGGTTAAACTAGTTTTATTGGGCCCAAACCTCCCCCCTACAGCCAATGTGATAAATCAAAAAACAATCGTAACAACAGTAAAATTCAGTTGGCAACAGGACTGAGTCAAAAGTGAAAAATGAAACTGAAAGAACTAAATATACGGACATAAACATGAAATCACAAGAGACTACTAGCAGTTAACTGACATGCCAGCTCCAGACCCATTACCAACTGACAAAGTAAGTTATGTACCCTCAGTATACAGCTTCCACCAAGATCCCTTCCTGTGAGGAGTTTAGCATAATGATTTCATACATACACTGGAATACATAACCCATGTCCATGCAATACAGATTTTAGAAATTTAGAATGTGTTTAGTTAAAATGCAAAGACCCTATCAAAAAATCAATGTTAATACCAAAGAAGGCCATACGTAATGACTTGACGACAATACCGTAATTATAACCCTTATGAATTAGACGATTTCAAGGTTTTATAAGTTTGTTAGGCGAGTTTAAGTATTTTTTACTCTTATGTAAAACATTACCGTACCATAAGGGATGTGAAATACCAGCCTTGATTAGATGTTTACAGGTTGCATTGTATTTATGAACTAAGTCTTTGTATCGATGATAAAATTTAGTAAAGGTTTTAACTAGTTTGTGATAACGAAAACCTTGATGTAATAGTTTTTCAGTTATGAAAAGATTCCGTTCATTAAAATCGCAAACGTTATTACATACTCGAGCAAATCGAACAAGTTGAGATATGTAAACACCATATGATGGCGCTAATGGAACATCGCCATCCAGAAATGGATAATTAACTATGGGAAAAGAAAAATCGTCCCTTTTTTCATAAATTTTAGTATCTAATTTACCATTCGTTATATCAAAAGTGATGTCTAAGCACGGACAATGTTGATTATCAGAATTGAAAGTATTCAAAGTAAGTTCTTTAGGGTAGATGTCCTTATAATACGTATTGACGTCGTCATTATTTAAAGTTAAAATATCATCCAAATATCGGACAGTGTTGTTAAACTTTTCAATTAAATGCTGTTTAGATGGGTCTTTGCTGATGTTGGTCATAAACTGAGATTAGTAGCAGTACAAAAAGAGGTCCGCTATAAGTGGTGCACAATTGGTACCCATAGGAATTCCTATGACCTGGCGACAAATACAGTTACCGAAACGAATGAATATATTGTCAAGTAAAAATTCAAGTGCTGAAATCATATCAAAACAAGTCCAATTAGTTGAATTCTTTTGTTTTGTATTACTAAAACGTGTTTTAAAGGAATTAGAACATATATATTCACAATCAGATTTTTTGAATGCCCATTGAATAAGACGTCTGAATTTTTCCTTTATAAGATTATGTGGTAAGGTAGTATAGAGGGTAGAGAAATCAAAACTTTCAAGGGATTCAAAAGGGGCATTATAAGCATTCAATTTATCGAGAACTTCCAATGAATTTTTTTCACTCCAAAAATGATTGACACCACTGTTTTCATATACTTTGTTACAGAAATTTATAACCAGGTTTTTAATAGCAGTCAATGTATTAGTGAGTATAATAGAAACTGTGACTAGATGACAAAATGAATCTAGATTTATATGGCGTTTTGTGGAGTTTAGGAACCCAGTACATAATTGGAACTGCTTTACTATCAGGTTTAGCCTGTAAAGATGTGGCTGTTAGAGAATGTATTTTTGTTATTTCTCTTTCTGTTAATTGGGTTAATTGAAAAGTATGTGAACTGGTAATTTCTTTTTGGAGTACTTCTATATAATGTTTACGACAAACAATGATGATGTTATTAGCAGCCTTATCAGCTGGGACAAAAACAAATTCCTTTCCAAATTCTTTAAGTTTCATTTGGATGCAAGAAACGGTGGATTCATTTTTGTTGTCATGGCGGAAATGTTGTTCAAAGTGTTTAATTCGGATATCGACAATTTTCATAATAGCATTAAAGAAAGAATCCAAAGATTTTTGGTCAACGTGTTCACGTTTAACCCAATTTTTACAATAAGTCTTAAGTGAGTCGTGGATGGTATTACGACAATCTTTCCAATTAAGTTTAGAAGGAGGCCTATATTTTGGACCTTTCTTTAAGAAATTAATAAGCTCTTTGTCCTGCAAGATGTTGAGATCTCCTGTGATGACATGAGAGCTAGGCGTATTTTGAATTGTTCCAATTTCATGTATCAGGCACAGAATTGTTAATGTTTATATCTTTACAAACTTTACTGTAATTAAAGACGTACTGTCGGCTGGGTTTCTTGTATACGTAACAAATGATGGGAAGTTCTGTATTTTCGAAATAGCCAGCATCTATTCCTTTGTCGATGTATTTTATCTTTAGAAAATGTTTTTGATGTTGGTCATGACGATCGATTTTAGGAAAAAGCTTAAAATAGCAGAACGCAATTATTATTTTTGTAGTTTCGTATTTTGGACTAAGGTACGAAATAGTTTCGCATTCATCAAGGATATTGTTTAATTTTGTGGCAGGTATGGAACATAATTTACTTAAAAGTTGATGTCGACCATTATTTTTAGAAATGTCAATTAGATCTGTAACAGTGGTGTTGACAGAATTTAATCTACGTTTATTTCGGTTAATTCTACGTCCATGAGATCGCTTGTTACGTAGAGGTTTAGAAACAATATCCAAAATATTTACAGAATTGGTTTTAGAAATATTACCAATACCCATTATATTGTCATTTAGACCTAAAGGATAGACAGTTTGCAGTTTCTTAATCCAATTTAGTTCTGCTATTTTTCTGGCTTTATTGAATTTTGAGTGAGATTGTCCTGGCTGTTTAGTAACGACTTCCTTGATCATGCGGGTGAGAGAGAGGGTTAAAGATGGTTGCGTGTTGTAGTCCAATTCTTAGTCTAATTCTTGTTTAAATTGTTTTGTGTAAGTGTTTGAAATATTTAAAAAAATGGTTTTGTGTATAAATTTAATAACCTATCTGTGTATCTTTATCTCTCAGTCCAAATTCAGAAAATAACTACGTTAAAAAGGCTGAAAAAAGAATAAAAAATATATAATGGCATCTTGTTACTAATCTAGGAGTTTACTGTCCAGGAGTGCAATCCAATTTGACAAAAACCCATTTTATCATGCAAGTCAATGGCACATGT
>MJUU01051877.1:20428-30539 GCA_002080025.1 Modiolus philippinarum | reverse complement strand
TTTCTGTGCTATTACTGGCAATAAAACTACCGTCGAAAACATCGCGTTCTGACTGGTTCCGTTGTAATACTGTTATGTCACGTTTTTCTGTAGAACTATGCGGGAACTGGGTAGCCCCTGGTGAACTAAATATAGTACTGTTGTCTGTTGTCCCCCATGCTCAAATGGTGTCCTTAGGCATGTATACGAATCACCCTCTTGTTGGTTTATGTTGTCGGGTTTATACCCACTTGCTGTTAATGTTCTGTATAATAGGGAATCAGTACTTGTGTTGGGCTGGGCCATTGCATAATCATGGTCTGTTTTTACATGACCTTTTTTTGGAAATCAATGCATCCCAATAAATCTGGTGTCACTCGTAGCCTGGGTATTTGAACAAATTTTTCAAGATCGATATGCCCCTCTTTCCGCATATCCCATATCCTTTCCGCTATGGTCTGCCCTACCCCGGGTAAAACCCGTAGCTCATGATAGGAACATGTGTTTATATCGATTTTCCTGTGCGACATCCTATCTGTCATAGGTTTACAGTAAATCGAGAGTTTGTCTCTGGATTACAGTCTCGTGTACAATTATCAAAAAATCCCAAATTTTCGGGAGAAAAAAATACAAATTATCCTGGATAATTGCAATAATTCTACCCCGAATACTCCAATTGTACCTCTATAATCCCTGAAATCAGCACTCCTTCGTTGCTCCGGTGATTTCGTCACCACCAAAAATAAAATGCATACAACCGGGGTGAAAATATCAAATCCTGTCAAGCTGATTAAATATCGGGAGATATTTGGTTTTAATCAACCTAAGTTTGACGGGGTGGATGAGACTTGCACCGGGATGCACTTATTTTAACATATCAGACTCACGTGGCTACGGAAATTTCCAATCTCAACTGCAAATCTGGGAATATTTTGCTTTGCACTCCAATCCGAGCAAGAACGAATGCTCGCAGCGCCACTGTGGTGTTTAATGTAACACTTGACAATATTCGTAATGACTTACCGAATGCCGATTGCCGTAATCTCGTCTACAAATTGTCTACTAGTTGTCTGACACTGGCTCGTCTGCTCACCAGATCCTGACAGCCTGGAATATTGCGGGAAAAGAGACAGCTACAGTGCACCAATCTTGCCACGTCATACACATGATTTACCCAACTACCGGGTTACTACAAAAATAGCATGCGTCGACCACGTACCATATACCAATATCACCACACGATTTTGATTTCACCCTTGATTTGACCTACTTATAGTGACGGATGGCACTAGTGGAGCAGTACATTCTTACTCTTCCGGAGCACCGGATTTCACTTTTGGTTTTGATGGTAGTTCACACTATAAGTGCCTGAGTTCTGAATGTCGTGGCTGTCTCATGTAATTGTTTTATCTTTGTTTCCTGTGTTTTCGTTTTTGTAATTTCTCTTGACTTTGATTTTGTAGTTATCACATTCCTTGTTCCCCTGGTGTTCTACTGCCCTTGGTTCGAAATGCAAACACTCGCTATTACAAAACCAGTCTTTTCATTGGCAGTGTGACGGGTGTCATGCGCGGATATAAAAATAATAGTGGAAACATGAACACATAAACAAAATTTTTGTTCAACTTTGTTCAATCCATGTTAATTTTCCCTCAAGAAATTATATGGCCGTCACCATAACATCATTGAAAGATATGACGTGTCAGTATCTCAAATGAAAGTGGACATTTTCAGCTAAATTCACGTCTTCCCGGATTTGACTACCGACTTTGACATCTTCCTGGATTGACTCACTCACAGTGTGACGGTTGCTGTTAACAGAGCAGTACATGTTACCCTTCCGGAGCACCTGATGTCACTCTCAGTTTCACTGGAGTTCACATTGTGAGTGCCTTTGTTTTGAATGTTATAATCTCTATTTCTGTGCTTTGTGTCTGTCTAACGTCTTTGTTTTGTGTCTGGCGCTATTGTTTTCTGTGTTTTCGCTTTGGCCATGTCTTTAGACTTCGATTTTGTGGATTTTCTCTCCTTTGTCCCTCCGGTATTCTACTAACGTTGTTTTTTCGACTGAAACTGATAGCTCCGAAAATTATTGTAAATGGGTTTATTCTTTTACCATTATATTTACTTCTTACAGATACAGAAAAATGACCCTCTATGAGCTTATTGGATGTAATTTGACTGCAGGTATACTGATTGTAGTGGCACTTTTAACACCGGATTGGCTTCATATGGATATGGAAACAAAAGATGGCGATGTGTCTGTATGTATCAACAACTACATAAATACTGTAAATTAATTGGAGTACAGATGTAGAATCAGATGCAATCTTTGAATTTAGAATTGAATGCAATATTTTATATTTTATTGGAGTGTAAAAACGTGGACCGTAGCACATTTAGCGCTTCATGTGAAAAATGCGCTACGGTCCACGCTTTCACATGACAATAAAACTACACAATAATGCACTCAATACTTATAAATACATTTTGTAAATAGAATGCAAGTGTTCACGCAAGATTACATAATAAAAATCGTGGAAGGTGTACCAGTTCTTTGTCTAGATTCCTCCGCCGTCTTGTTTACTTTTGTCGTTGTTAAGGTGTCGCGTGTTGTTGTAGTTTTACTGGCTTATAAAACAAAGTGACGGAAATGACCGGAAGTACTCGTAACCAATCAAATAAGGGGATTTCCATACGAAGCATATTGAATGTAATTATTTAAAAAAAAAACAGGCAACAAATGCAAAAACATTTTAGAAATGTTGTTAGATTCTGCTAGAATTTTCATTTGCTAGTTGTTTATTATAGGAATAAAAGTAAAGTAATTTTGGAGGAGTGTATGGATGCGTAAACGCGGGGACGCAGTCACAAACTGAAAAAAAGGTCCGAAGGATACTTTATATATTTAGTTTGTGAGTGAAACGTCGCGTTAACACATTTATAAACTCTTATAAAATTACTTTTATTTCTTATTATTCCACCCTTTTAATTAAAAAATATCACTGAATTTTACGTAACTGTATACTGCACTATTTGGCCTCGGAAAGTATAAATGGGCGGGAAGAAATATCATGAAATAATCACTCTGTTGTTCATGACGTTGACCAATTAAATTTGACGTTGCAAAACGATTGGAATTATTTTGTTATACATAACGTTTTGGTTCGCGTCATTGCATACTTTTTTTCCCACACGCGTGTTTTATATAAAACAAATCAAGTTCTGTTTTCTGTATTTTGATATTAAGATAAAATTATGTGAGTCAGAGATAACAATAATTTGAAATTTCTGTGAACCTTAAAATTAGCTTCTTAGCCACACCCAGCGTAACCCAACCCTACCGGCAACTCCAAAGCAGACTTTTGGTTTGCTCTTCGTCAGTTATATATTCACAAATCTATTTCCCGGCATTTTTTGCATCAAATTATTAAAGATTTTAAAACCAGTATTGTTGTTTAAAAAAAATACAGTAAAAACGGTATGGGGCTGAGCATGGTATCTGTTCAGCTTTATAAAAAACATAGAAACATCTTATTCAAAGGTTTCTATCAAGTGAAAGGAGAATATATATCTTAAATCCAGATGGTAAATAATTTACATTTAAAGAAATCATTGGTAGACATAAAATCATTAACTTAGTTTTAATTTTATACCACATGTTATTTTTACATGACTGTTATTATGTCGCCCCTGACGTAGTCGGGACGACATATTGTTTTTTGTCTGTTTCTCTATTATTATTCCGCTTTCTTTCTTCCAATGATTTTTGTCCGGCTTCGTTCTCAGAGATGCCTTGACAGAATTCATTCAAATTTGGTACAAAGTTGGATCACTTTATGAAGTTTTGTCTCCATTAAAAATAATTTTCAAAATGGCTGCCATTTTCAAGATGGCTGCCAAGTTACGTCAACGTTTTGAATTTGTAAGATTTCCACGAAAATCATTAAATCTCAAACATGCCTTGACAGCATTCATTCATATTTGGTACAAAGTTGGATCACCATAAGAAGATGGACTTGCAACAAAAAAATTTTCAAAATGGCCGACAATTCCAAGAGGGCCGCCAAAATACGTCAAAATTTCAACTTTGACCGATTTGAACGAAAATTGATGTCTAGGTAGATTTTGACGCTGCGAACGGAGTGGAATCATGGAATTGACTGCCAGGGGCGACATCAGCTATTGCTTGCAATTGCAAATCTAGTTATAAATGTTATTTCTTTTCACGTACATCCCTGTTTCTAAATATGGCACATGCTGCTATGTATTTGGCATAGAGCGTTGGAAATTGTCAAATATATAAATTGACGCTTTCAGGTAATAATACTACGAACGGCATCTTATATTATTTATTGTGTCTTTATGTTTATATGTCTTATATATGTTTAACTGTGAAAAAATAGTGAGAACCGAACGTTTAGTTAAAAAAGAACAATTCAAATACAATTGCAACATCGGAAACACAAAGCTACAAAAATAAAACACAATCAGGCAAAAAAAAAATGAATACGCACATACAAATGAACAACAATTTAAAATCATATGGGTGAGATTAGGTGCACCGGTAGAGTTAGCATCTCCTGTTTCTTATGAAACACTCGACGTGTTGAACATGTCAATTCCGGTAGTAAAGACAAATCCAGTAGAGGAAAAATAGTCATCTTAAGCTGTTAAAAGGAAATATCTGCTATCACCTTGGAAACAAATATCCCACAGCGGTCCACAAGATCGTGGTGTCGACCGTAAAACTTCTGCAGAGATGTCGTCAAGTTATGGGTAACATACCTTTCTTGTAGTAGCCTATTTGTGAGCACAGGGCTATATCAAGGAAGTCACAGTATCGAACACGGGCTTTTGAGTAGCGAATAAGTTTGGAGATGTAAATTCCGTATGCTGGCACTGTTGGAATGTGCTAAAAAGGAAAGAGAGGTTGACTGTTTGAAAGGTGAGGTCATGGCGTTTGTCATAAAACTTAGGTTGTAGTCTACCTTCGTTGTCAGTTTCAAGATGAAGTTCAAGGAATGGGGCCGATGTGGCAGTGTCTGTAGTATCCTTAATTTCGATCTTTTTTGATAAATAATTAGATGAAGAAAATCACCGAAGCGAAGGTTGTAAAGTGACAAAATATTAGCAATGTAACGAAAGCTGGGATAAAGGATTGGGCTTTTTTTGTCTTTATCTTGCAGAAGCCTTTTGATGAATTCAGCCTCGTATAAGTACAGATTTACCTATGAAAAACACAAAAGAAGTTTTGTTCTTGATACTTCGTATTTTTTCTGATAATGGACTTGCCCACACTTGCCTTTTCCTTCAGTGTTGGCAATATACTTCGTATAAGACCGTGTTCACATTAGAACTAAATGCATTCAATCCAAATTAAGATTGCTTCCTTTTAAACGTGTTATGTTCACATTTGAAACATCGACATTGAATTGAGATCGATCACAATCGAGTTTGGACGTTCTGATTAGAACCGATTGCGATCGATTGCATACTTATTTTAAAGCACATGAATAGTTCGTAATCGATTCCAGCTGTTTACAATAAATCTGTAATGGTCTCTATTTGAATCGATCTTTTTGAGCCCACCTCTTTTTAGGTTCACAAATTAGATCCGATTTCAATCGATCTCTCCATAGTAGTTACAGCAGAAACAGTTTGCAATCGAACGCAATCGATTCCAAAATTGTAGATGAGAATGGGATCTTAGAAACAAAACTTTTATAATTCTTTGTATTGCTACATTATTTTTATACTTTAGGTTTCTATGAATATACTTTACGCAAGGGTATGTGTAAAAAATAAAGCGATAGATAACTGCACGACAGTTTCGATGTTGGAAACCTTCTCGGCTGATGGTGAGTTAGCTAATCTACATGAAAACTTGGGATATATGCATGCAGAGTATACTAAATGCATTAAAAAATTAGAAAAAAAAGATAACAGAAATCATCTAAATTCGTTATTATGTTATTTATTATATTTCGGATCGATGTCTGTGCTGGTGGACTGCTGTCTTTGAAGATTTTCACCAACCTAGTGGCCAATACTGCGGTGTCGATTTGATTTTAAAAGTTGAAATATCTAAATTTAGAATTTCTTTTTGTTTTAAACTAAGGAGTAGAGTATCTCCCTCTTGCATAGCTCTGTCTTTTACTGATTTTGGCTTTTCATTTAGATCGTTCTGGTAAATTGCTCTTTATCAGATTTTGCAAACTTTGGTTTGTGGTTTTCCAATTGTATTGATTTGATCTTCATCGAAGACACATGAGTTGTCGAAATGATCATACGCAGAAATTAAATTTACAGTAACTTCGGTATTTTGTAATCTACAATGGCGACAAATTACAAGGCCATAATCTACAAAGGGACTGCAAAAGGAACTCACAAATGAAAGACAAAAGACAACATAAACAAAGATAGGAACTCGAGATAGCCAGTTTCGCTACAGCAACGAGAAAAGCCAGCGGTAGGCTTAACCCGTTTGCCGTGTACCCAAGCCACCCCTTCTCTATCCCGTTTCCTTAATGTGAAATAACGGCAGTAGAATACCCACAAAAATCGAAGTCCAAAGACAGGGCAAAAACGAGAACACAGAAAACAATGACGTTAGACACAAAAATAATGACGCCAGACAGACACAAAGCACAGAACCAGAAACCACAACATTCAGAACAAAGGCACTCACAGTGTGAACTCCAGTGAAACTGAGAGTGACATCAGGTCACATAAACATATAATCATTTGCTAACGCACGTCAAGCCTGGCGTACTACTTGTTTGAATCAATTGCTATTCAAAAACACACACTGGTGGATCTACTACAATGTTATTTGATCGGTTGTATTGGACTGTCAAATTTCTCACCCAAAAGATAAGCCGGTTCATGTTTACCAGGTTACAAGAAATAATGTGTTGTAACCTCCCTGTGCAAGACGGAAAATAACCAGGGAAATAGTTATGACGTCATTGACGCCGCCTGACAACCTCGGATATTTTTTATTCATTAATCATGTTAATAGCTTTAAAACCCGGGGCTGACAGCTTTTTGTCATCTTTCACAAGCTGTGACTCCTCGATAATTTCTGGTGAAACAGAGGAATCTTCAGGCGACTTCATTTACGTGTTATTCCAAAGCTAAAGCGAGTTTCGATGAATTAAACAAGAGGACATAAAGATTATAAATATGTGTAAAATTTCAACTGTATTAATTTATGAATATTCATGACTTTACCAACGAAATAAATTTATTAATAGAAAGAAAACAAATGAATTCCAATTTGCCTGGAATTTTCTATTTGACTGAAAAACGACAGACCTTTATCGAATGTGAATTATTATCATGCGTCTCGCCAATATTGAACATTCAAGTTCCGAACAAGGGCAAACAAAATGGAGCTTTTTTGTGCCTGAAATAACTATCAGAATTTTTAATGTTATATTAACATTTTATAATAAGGTAACTGTCCGATCGGTACACCGTTAATGAGCACCTCTTCCGTGATAACCATAATTTTTATTCCAGTGAGTGGCCATTATCTCAGAATAGTGGCTTCTTGTATTATGTCTCTGTGTGGTACTGTTGGTGGAGTCATTTTTACAGTTATCTTTGGAGCTACTTTTTCCAAAAGACTCCATGGTAGGGGCGGATGGTAGGTATCGGAGTCACTGGCTTGATATTTACAGGAATTGGAGGTATGTAATGAAACACAAGTAGATTTCCGATTTAAAATTAAGAAACAGAAATTTAGTTGAAAGCTGAAAGAATTTGAACTTGCTATGAGGTATGAGCAAAGCTCATTGTTGAAGAACTCATGGCGACTTCAAGATGAAGAACAATAATAAAGGCGTTGCTCCATTGCTAGGTTTCACTATGTATTTGTAGATACTTTGTCTCATGTGTATTTACTCCATATCCCTTCATTGCTTATCGAAAATGTTCTTTAGAGTTATATCTGTACCAACTTTAGCCATCATGTCTAGCGCTATATTCACGTTTTTATTGGGAGTTTATTTTCCCACACTCATGTTCCGAACAGGAAATAAGGCAATTTCAGAATTAAATTGTCCTTAATACTTAACCAAGAACATTTTATCTCTTCTGATTTCAAATCAGAACAATCTCAGAAAGAATCATGGCATGACTTTTACATCATAGTTTTTTCCAAGTTTTTTAGCTCAAGTTTTTGGTAAACATTAAATAAATTCTGTGCGACTCGTACGACCAGAAGGAAAGGATATGTAAAGTTTTAATTTTCAAGTAGGCAAATAAAATCTAATGGTGAACACGGTCGGCATTCAAACCCTTGATGACTCTCCTCTGCCTTTTTTATTGAGTTTCTAAAAACTCTCCCCTGTGTTACCTCCACCTTAACATTTAGATCGCCCACTACAGTATGAACAAGATAGGAAATGGTGTAAATTTCAAGGAGACAACATCCCATATCCAGGTTAAAACGACCCAAAACAAAGCATCTAGGGGTCAACGTACGGTCTTCAACACAGTGAGAAACCTCACACCATATAGCAAGCCTAAATGGCCCCAAAAAGGTGAAAAAGTGAATAAATCAATGGAAACAAACCACATCCAATAACCCAAATATCAAGAAACTAAAATTTTATAAGAAGACAAGGACAAGCCAATGACCAACATATTCCTGACTTGGGACAGGCGCAAAAATCGCGGTGGGGTTAAAATATTTTTCTTGGATCCAAACCCTCCCCCTATGTGTGGTGAATGGCTAAAAAATAAATACACGAAAAGACTCACATTAAAAATCAAACTAGAAAAAAGTCCAACTTATCAAGACGAGTACCCTTACAATGAAGTACATAAAACATGAAGACAATTATGGTGTAAAGCATTTAGGAGATGATCAATATTTTTGCCAACAAAAACCAGAAGTAAAGATTTCACAACAATGCTGTTTTTATATCCTTTATGAATAAGTTTGTTCAACGGATTAATAAGTCTGGAAGGACAATTTTTGAATTTATGAGGTTTGTAATGATATTGCCATAGAAGTTTGGATGTGAAATGCCCTGATGTATAAGAGCCCTGCATTTTGAACCAAAATTTTCTTAATAAGTCAATGTATCTATAATAAAGTTTAGAGAATGTTTTTATCAATCTATAACCCTTGATGCAGAAGTTTTTCAGTGAGACAAAGATTTCGGTTGTTGAAGTCAGAAACTTCACTGCATACTCGTGCATATCGAACAAGTTGTAAAATGTAGACCCCGTAAGAAGGGGCTAACGGAACATCGCAATCGAGATGGGGAAAATTGACTATAGGGAAGGAGAAATCATCCCTTTTATCAGAAACTTAAGTGTTTAACTTTCCTTGATTTATTGATATATCAAGATCAAGAAAAGAAGTATAATCACTGCTGCTATTGGATTTATTTTAAGTAAGTTCTGCAGGATAAATTTCATCTATAAATTTAGAAAATTAGGGATTATTTTAAGCCAAAATATCGTCCAAATATCTATATGTATTTTTAATTTATCCACTAGATGCTGTTTAGAAGGGTCTTTTTGAATTTTTGCCATGAATTGTGACTCGTAGCAATAACGAAATAGATCCGCTATGAGAGGTGCACAGTTGGTACCAGTAGGAATACCTATTTTTTGCCGATAGACTGTATCAATGAAACGAACAAAAATATTAGCAAGAAGCAAATTTAATGCTTTTATCATATCCTGACAAGTCCAGTTGTTATATTTGTCATGTTTGTTGTCACTGAAAAACGATTTAAATGTATTGCAAGAAATGTACGTAAGTGTTATTATAAATATGTTTAAGTGAATCTTTTGGGTGTTTCAGGAAATTTTTCCTAGTTGAAATTTGTCTATACGTATTGTAACGATAACGCGTGTTTTCAGGGAGAAGGATCAAATTGTAGAAAAAGTCAAACAAGACAATTTGAAAGGGTACATTTTAAGTGAAAACATTCTAAAATCTCCATGCGGTATGTTTTTGGCACACCTCTGAAGCTTTAAAAACACCCAAATTGGCATTATAGTCGACTCTCCCTGTAGTTTTTGACTAATCTGGCACATAAATGGATAAACGAGATGTATCAGCTAATATCGATGGTAGAACTATCAGATCTGGCATATCCAGACA
>MJUU01051877.1:3927-14770 GCA_002080025.1 Modiolus philippinarum | reverse complement strand
TATGGCAGATTTTGATGTTTCCAAATCTATGGCAGGTTTACTTATTTCCAAAATGGATGACAAATTTAATTATTACGGCGGTTTACCTATTCCCGAATCGATGACAGATTGAATTTTACTCAGTCTCAGGAAAAAGTACAGAATGAACAATATTGCAGCAGATGAGTTTTAGTACAAATTCTAATATGACGTCCTTTAATCCCCTTGTGTCCAAAACCGTGGTAAAATCCGCATATATTCGTGGGTATTGCCATGACAATCGACGGTACTTTTGATAACGTCATAGACAGTTTGACGACAGTTTTTGCAGCGTCATAGAACAAAACGTCATACTTTACGAGGTAAAATGGTTGTTTCACCGATGAATACATAGACGATTTGATCTTTTCTTTACCCTGTAAGTGTCATATTAGAATCGAAATAATTCACGGGAGCGTGAATATATGTTGATTTTACCACGGGTTGGCCCTTTATGCCTATATTTTACCCCTCGCATACGCTCGGGGTAAAATATTTGCCATAAAGAGCCAACCCGTGGTAAAATCGCCATATATTCACGCTCCCGTGAATTATTTCCTAATTAAAGCTAAAAATGAATGTATTTGTTTGCGTCATGGCATCAGAAACATTTAAAGATTTGTGTGATTAAATCCTCTACAACTACATGTATTTCAAAATCTGTGGCATATTTTGCTTTCCCGATTTTTCTTTTTCATATTGTTAATGTTCGATTTTACTATTTCTATAAAACAAATGTACTGAACGCTCTTGAATTTGTTTGTTTATTCTATTGCATCACAGTATAATTAATGTATTAGCTGAAGAATTAAATAAATTTAAAAGCTTAAAGGCCATTTTGTGTTATCAGATGATAGATTTTTATTGTTGTTCTCTGGTCAGTTATTTTCTTTCTTTCTTTTTTTTTGTTATTTTTATGTTGTTTTTGTCATTCCAAAAGCGGGAAAAGCATGGGATTTTCACGAGAAACGTTGACGTTGTAAACGTCACAACAGGGTATACGTATTTGTTTTCAAACATCGAAGTCCAACAATGGACACCTAGTCTGGTACCCTGTCCGCTTATGTGACATGTTATATTTGTATATGACGAACACATACTGAATATTGCGGCGGGAACCAACCTATGGACACCCAGATCAAAATAGTGTAAATGACGACGGTTTTGGTGAAGAACAAACAAACATGACAAACAGGTCTCGCAAAACAAATCCTGCTTTGAATAAATGCACAATATTTTTTTTCAGGGGGCTACTATAGGAGGGGGTTGTAACAAACATATGCCCTCCTAATTCAGGGAAAACTTTAGGATGGTGTTTTTTTAGTATTTGCCTCGGTTGATATGGTTATGAATTAAGGTGAGGGTTACAAATAGGGTAGGGCTAGTGTTAGAGATGACAAATAGGGTTAATGTTGAGAAAGGGTAATGGTTCGTGTTAGCCATAGGGTTAGGGTTAGTGTTCTAGGGTTACATTTATAATAGTTTGGGGATTATCCTACTTTAGGAAAGGGAATCCCTAAAGTAAACTAAGACCGAGAACTCCTACGAATTGATTCTTATTGTCTCAATCAGTTATTTAAAAGTGGAATATCGAAGGACTGATTAACTTTAATTCATCCGAAAAAAACTAAAATGCAATAAAAAAAAAAGATTATTTCAAGAGCATAACCCCAATCTTTCTGGGGTCCCCTAAAATGAAATAATCGGAAAAAGATCACATATAATGTACATGTATACAAACAGGTATCCATATATCAAACAATGGGCCTTTTAAGAAATTCATTTACTCCGTTATTCGGTTTCGGCATTCAAATAGAACGAAACAGTTCCGGTTATCAACCCAACACGGAAAGTGTTGTTCAACCGGAACACAGTTCATAACACAGTTCATATTTAGATTACTAGGCCAATGTTTACTGTGACACTGCACTAATTTTGTTATTCAGAGTTTAAGTTGTGCATTGTTGGCCAACAGTACGAGTGATAACCGAAAGCAAAGAGTGTGTGTACCTCCATTTGATGGGAGAGTTCCAATCCAGAAAAAGATAACAACACTTTATTGAAAGGGCTATTATACAAATGAACTTGATTATCACATAAGGAAGATAGTTTATGTAGAGAGTACATACAATATGTACAAAGCTCTGTCCAGGGCTGATTTTCGCTTTCCATTAAGATCCCATTAGTTGTTTTTGTTCTTTATCAGCTTTTATTCACCGTCTTCCGTTTTGATTTCATTTGCACTGATGAGACCAGTTAAAAAAAAACACACGGTATCTATCTGTTTTTATTCATCTTTCGGTTTTTTAAATGTTTTGATTTTATCTGCAATGTAGAGAAAAAAGTTGCGGAAATGGTCAACTTAATAAACTTGATTTAATTAAAGTAATTCGCTACGTACTGGTTTATGTTGTTGGAGGAAAATGATAAGTTGTCTTTCCCATTTTGAAAATATGTTTTCATGTGATGTCAAATCAGCCATAGATTTGTCACTGTGAAAATCTACCATAGATTTGGGATTCTGTAAAATCTGCCACAGATTTGGGACACTAAAAATCTGCCATATATTTGGCACACCGAAAATCTGCCATAGATTTGGGCGTGACCAAATCTGCCATAGATTTGGCTCTGAAAATCTACCATAGATTTGGGAGTGCCTTAATCTGCCATAGATTTGGATTGGTGACGTCAGGATCTGCCATAGATTTGGAATCTGCCATAGATTTGGAACCCGCCATAGATTTGAGTCCTACATATATATATATCCGATTAAAACCGGATATTAATGCAATTACAAGAAAGATAATATATAAATCAATTAAAGTAACTATTACAACACTAAAGATGTCAAAAAATGTACAAAACTGTGTTATATTTCAGGTCTCTGCGACCCTTCTTCAGACACATATCAACTGACGAAAGATGTGCAATCAGTCCGACGCTGTAACAATTATATATATATTTATATTTTTTGATCCAGCATGGTTTTTTTTTGTACTTAGACACGTTATATAATCATATATATACATATACACAATACATAATTTTATGACCGATATTGTGAATTTTCGAAATCAACCGTGTTAATTATTCCCACTGTTATATTATCAAAACATGTCACAAAGGGACATTTTATGAATTTAAATATGTAGTAAAAGTTCTGTAATTTGACAATATCATATTATAAAGGTACATTTTATCAGTACAATTTAACATGCATTTGTCACGACATTGTGTAATTTGAACCAAACGTTAAAATAGTAATAAAGATTTGTTTTGCACCTAGGAGTCTGCATGTCTTGATGTTTGCATTAAATTTAATCGATTTATTCTTTTATTTCAGTTTTATTTATCCATTTTTTCTAAAATTATTATTTTTTTTAATTTTTTTTTTATTTCTGTTTTTCACTTGGAAGGAGGGTATTATAACCCGTTGTGAATTTGCTTCATCATAATCGTTGTTGCGTTATAATTGTAATCCAATCTAATTCGACCAGAAAAAATAAATGCAATACAACACATGTAAAATTTAGGTTAAAGATAAACTCTTCCTGAATCTTGACTGTATTTTGACTGCAGGAAGTGTTTGAAGTGTGAGTATATTTCTAAACAATACTCCTCTTTTACTGTTTAACTCAAATTGTATAATCATTTTTCGTCTAAAGATTATTTAAAAGAGAATGAGATATTTTTGTTGTCAGTGCAAATATTGTTATGTCTTTGGCCGAAGGAGATGGCAAGTACTACAACACCATTGTTTACATACTAAGAACTATTTATAACAGAGATGCATGTGCTACGCGAGGTGATTTCAGTGTAACGTGTGTAAGGTGAATGACCAATATAACAATTTCTCTTCCCTAGATTTTAACAAGTTAAAATTTAAACTATAATAAAATCAAAGATAAAAGGTATAACAATGCAATGAACCCTTTTTAACGCAATTAAAGTCTGTCTAAATAATAAAAATTCAAGTCTGTCTACTGATATTTTAACAGAAATTAAACATTATGTTTATTTAATTAGCACTGTCAAGAAACTTGAAATAAAATGAATACTGAATGTTTAAAAATACTGTTCGGTATATTATCTATATATTTTGACATGCTGTTCGGTAATTAACTAATCACTAATAACTATCGGTTATATAGAAAACACTAAACTAGAAATACATGTAATACCCTTATCATGATTGATATAAACAAAAACCTTAATGGTTTTGATTGTTGCTATAGGGATTATTATGCCCTCACACGGATGCAAACAATCATTACTTTTATTTACACTACTGATTGATGCAATAGGGATTGTTATGCCCTCACACGGGTGCAATCAATCGTTATACAAAAAATCTTCCATTCTCTTTGGCTTTCGGATTCTGGTCGGATAACGTTTTTCAACAGGCTGATCGGACGCAGTCGTAGAATTGGAAGAATTATGTCCCGGTGCACTTTCAATATTCGTTGGTGTTTCGTTGTGATCATCAGTAGTGTTGTCAAGAATAATCGGATCACACGGATTCTTTGAAATTTTAGACTCAATTATCTGATCTGCATGTCATCTCCATTCTGTTGTTGGATCTACCTGCACACGATACGATACAGGTCCGGTTTGTGAAGTAATTGTTGCAGGAATCCACTTTTCCTTTCCACGATAATCTCTTACCACAACGGATTGTCCGTGTTCAAATTCACGATAGTTTGTTATTCTCCTTTCGCACATATTTTCCTGTTTCTTTTCAACTTGCTCTTGAAGAGACGGTCTTAGAAGGTGCATTCTAGTTTTGAATTCTCTTCCCATCATTTAGCTGGTGTTTCATTCGTTGTTGAGTGTTTGGTATTTCGATAGGCTAATAAAAATCGGGCTAATTTCTTTGAAATAGTTCCACAATTGTTTTTGCTTGCTTTCATCCCTTGCTTGATTGTCTGTATAAAACGTTCTGCTAGTCCATTACTGGATGGGTGGTAGTGAGCAGTTTTTATATGTTTTATTCCATTCAAATTCATGAAGCTTTGAAATTCTTTTGAAGTAAATTGTGGTCCGTTGCCACTAACGATCCTAGATGGAAGGCCATTTCGAGAAAATACATTTCTTAAAACATTGATTGTGCTCTCTGATGTTATTTTGTTCATTTTGATTACTTCAGGCCACTTTGAATATGCGTCAACCATAATAAGAAACATGGACCCTAAAAATGGTCCTGCGAAGTCAACGTGAACACGGTCCCATGGTTTACTAGGATATTCCCATGCATTAAACGGTGCTCCTCTTGGTGCATTCTGGTGTTGCTGACAGCCGTTGCATTCTTTAGCTAGATGTTCGATGTCCATATCGATTCCTGGCGCCTAGACGAAACTTCTGGCGAGTGCCTTCATTTTGACTACACAAAGATGCCCTTCGTGAATCTGTTGTAAGACCTGTTTCTGAAGTTTACTGGGAATAATAACTCGTACGCCCCACATGAGACATCCTTGATGCACAGAAAGTTCATTTCTTCTGGAGTAATACGGTGCTAATTCTCCTTCCTTGTGTGCACTGTTCCAGCCATCTTGTGTGGACGTTGTAACAAGTCCAAGAACACGATCTGTTCTGGTTTCCTGTTGAACAAGTTTATTTGAAACTGGAATAGCTTCTATTTTTGCAATATGAAACGCTTCAACCATTTCAAATGATGAATCTATTTCCGTTTTCTTTAGTGGAAGTCGTGACAAATAGTCAGCATTTGCATGTTTAGATGTACCACGGAATTCAATGTCATATTCATATCCTGATAGGAATAAAGAGTAACGTTGTAATCGAGCAGATGCAGTGACAGGTATCCCTTTTTGAGGATTGAATATGTATATTAATGGCTGGTGATCTGTGATTAATTTAAATTTTCTACAATATAAGTAAGAATGGAATTTCTTAATTCCCCAAATAATTCCTAAAGCTTCCGTGTCTATTTCTGAATAATTCTTCTCGGCTGGAGCTAATGATCTGGATGCGAAAGCTATAGGCCTTTCGGAACCATCTGGATATAAATGCAAAATTACAGCTCCCAAGCCGTAAGGCGATGCGTGGCATGCTTAAGTGATAAGTAAGTCTGGATTGAAATGTGTTAACACCATATCTGAGACGACTAACTCCTTCACCTTGTCGAACGCCTCTTGACATGTTTTTGTCCATTTCCATTTTGTTTCTTTTCGCAACAGTTCATGTAAAGGGTATAATACTGATGCCAAATCTGGTAGAAATTTACCATAATAGTTTATTAGTCCTAATATGGATTCTAGCTGAGTTACATTTTCAGGCGCTGGTGCATCTCGAATAGCTTCGATCTTTCCTTGTGTTTTGTGAAGACCTTCTTTATCAATTACATGGCCGCAAAATGTTACACTGTCTTTAAAAAATTCAGTTTTGTCAAGATTCGCCTTTAAACCATATTCACTAAGTCTTTTTAGTACAGATTCTAAATTGCGAAAATGTTCATCATCTGTTTTTCCGGTTATAACCATGTCGTCAAGAAGACATTGTGTACCAGAAATGCCACTTAATATCTGTTCAATGGTTCTTTGCCATATTGCAGGAGCTAATGCGATGCCAAATGCCATGCGATTAAATCTATATAGACCACGAAGTGTGTTGATTGTAAGTAAGTCTTTACAATCATCTTCTACCTCTAGTTGTAGATTAGCTTGCTTTAGGTCTATTTTCGTATAATGTAGTCCACCGTTTAAGTTGGCAAATATATAATCTATTTTCGGAAGTGGATATTGGTCCACCTTTAACATTGGATTAAGAGTCACTTTAAAGTCTCCACATATTCGTACTTGACCATTTTTCTTAAGTATCGGTACGATCGGAGTTGCCCAGTCACTGTGTTTTACTTTTGTCAGTGTACCGTCTTGCTCCCTTCTATCGAGTTCAGCTTCAACTTTAGCTCGCATAGAAAACGGTACTGTTCTAAGTTTTATATATTTCGGCTTGCTTTGATCTTTTAAGGTTAACTTTGCCTAAACCCCTTTCACTGTACCAAGTTCTCCTGTGAAAACATCTTTATATTTTTCTTGTAATTCTGCAATGAGCTTTTCCTTCTTATCAAGACTATGTACCTCCTTGATCTCTGTCCAGTCAAGCCTGATATGTCTTAACCAATCTTTACCAAATAATGGTGGTCCCCCTTTTTGTACAACATGTAAAGGTAGTTTATGCGTTTTTCCTTTATATTGAACTTTCACTTCTGCACACCCTACAGGTTTTATGTTCTCACCAGAATATGTTTTCAATGTCATGTTGGCTTCATTTAGTTTTATGTTTCCGAATTGTTTCGTCAAGTCTGATTTTGTGATTACAGATACTGCAGAACCAGTGTCAAGTTCCATTTTTAGTTGTTTACCTTCAACAATTGGGGTGACCCAAATTACATCTTTTGAAGTTTCAATATTGTTCATTTCAAATTCCAGACTTGCGATGCAGTTGACTGTGTCTGAGTCGTCAGATTCATACTTTTCCATTGCATGAACTGGTTTTTTATGACCAAATCTTCTTGTAGGATTTTGTTTGGGTTTTGACATGGATCTACATGCTTTTTTAATATGGCCTCTTTTATTACAATGGTGGCAGATGGCGGTTTTGAATTTACAATCATGAGGTGAATGTCCTGTGTTGTTACATCTATAACAGGGCGAGTTCTTTGGGTGTTGAGGTTGATTAAATTTTGGCTTTTGCTTTGTACTCATTTTGTGTACTCCTCCCTCGTCACGATGTTGTGCTTGTAGTTCTGTAGCGTCCCTTGATGCAGTTTCCATAGCAACACATATATCGACAGCTTTTTCATATGTCAATTCCTTTTCAGACAACAGTTTTTTCTGAATATTCGGGTTTCTAATACCACAAACGATTCTGTCTCTTAATTTCTATTTAAGATCAGCATTGAACCCACAGTGTAATGACATTTTACGTAATTGGGCTACGTATTCTTGAATTGACTCCCCCTCTTTTTGGTCTCGCTTGTCAAACCTAAATCTTTCAGAAGTTTGTAGAGGTTTTGGCGATAAATGTGTATTTAGAAGTGCCACTAATTCTTCAAAAGTTTTAGTCGCCGGTTTGTCCGGAAAAGTCAGATCTCGTAGGGTGAAATAAAGCTAGCCCCCTATCAAGCACAGCAAAGATTGGACCTTTTTGTCGTTGCCAATTTCATTAACTGCCATATAATGTTCAAACCTTTCAACATATGACTCCCAGGGCTCTATTGTTTCATCGAACGGGTCGATTTTCCCTATTAAACCAAATGCTGCCATTGTTCTCGTAGATTCCTTTGTTTACAACACACGTGTTTTGCACTATGAACAAAACAAATGACTGTCCTTACCAGTGACAGTCATTTTTCGACTGTCAGAGACTGTCGAAAACTGAAAAAGACTGTAAAATTTACTGCATTTGTTTGCTAGAGACTTCCATTGACACTGACAGTCGTTGACAGAATTTTACTATGTCTGCCCATGACTGTGTCGGACTGCTTGTGACACTGACAGGCGATCTTAGACTTTATGAAAATTCACCTGGACTGTCAGTGTCTGTGGACATCGCTCACAGTCAAGGACAAACACTTTAAACTCTCATCTGTCTGACAGTGACTGTCAACATCACACACAGACATTGGCAAACATTTTAATCTGTTACATAGACTGACATTGACTGTCATTGTCTGTTGCAGCTATAGACAAATGTTCTCTGTCTTTACTTTGTCTGACATTGACTGTCACCATCGTTCACAGATATGGACAGATATTCTAAAATTTTTGCTGGTTGGGAAGTAAATTTCATCATATTTGTACATTTTTTACAAACAAAGGCAAGCTGTTACTTTTCTTTTCCAATCGTTAGCGAATCTAAGTGATTCAACTTAAGAATAGAAATACTTTAATCCGTGACAATATTTACTACTTCTGTTCCTCGTTTACATTAAAGTAGACACATAATACATATAGGTTTGCAAAGGTTTATGATAAATTCAACCTGGGACGAATAAATATATAAGTCGCGTATTGAATTGAATTCATACCCCGTCTCCAGCTTCCCCACACACATTCTTTTTTTTCCTATAATTAAAAAAAATAAAGCGTATTTCACTGGTAATTTCGAATAAACTATAAAACCTATGAAATTATCCTTATTAGTAAAGGGAATAAAATTATTCTACTATATCATCTTTATACGAGGTTTTTAAGGAAATTTCTGCATGTACAGCGATATAGATTTTATAAATCATGTTTTGTAAAGGTAGGTCTCTTACTCGTATCTGTACGTCGATACCCTGTAATTGTACTATTTACCAGATAGTCCATAGATATGTTGAAGGAACAAAATGTGAAAAAAAAAATAAAAACAAATTTAAAAAAAACACACACACAAAAAATAGGAAGAAAAAAAAATCATCAGAATAAAAAAAAAATCGTAACAGAATGTTTGATGTTGTAAAGATGCTACAGCTGAATTCTTTGATGCATGTGTTTTAGGATGCAAAGAAGAAATATTCACTAAATTTATCAAATTCTTATCTTTATTTAGATCAAAGAAATGATCTATTCTGAAAAATTGTGTACACCTTTCAAAATTACCTGTATGGACCTCAAGTCACCCGTGATCGTTACATGAATGTTTATTCTATGTAATATACATATAAGTATGACACGCGCATAGATCATAATTGCTTATTGAAACCAACAAAAAAAATAATCATTTTAGCAATTTTTTTTTAAATCGTACTTGGAGACTAACAATTATATCTGACCACGGGATTAAAAATTACACCCCACCAAAAAATACACTATATTTCAAGATACAAGATAAAATGTCGAAATATTTTGTTTTTAATAAAATGTCGAAATATTATGTTTTTAATTGAAGAAATATTAACTGAATTTATAAAATTCTAATCTTTATTTAGATCAAAGAAATTATATATTCTGAAAAATTGTGTACACCTTTCAAAATTACCTGTATGGACCTCCAGTCACCCGTGATCGTTGCATGAATGTTTTTTCCATATTAAATATAAAGTGCGACACGCGCATAGATCATAATTGCTTATTGAAAACAAACAAAAAATCATTTTAGCATTTTTTGTTCAAAAATCATGTTTGGAGACTTAACAATTTCATCTGAATACGGGATTAAAATACGCCCCCCCCCCATAAAAAAAACATGCAAAAAATACACTATATTTCAAGGACCGAGAAAAATTACAAAGATAACATGTCGAAATATTATGTTTTTAATTGAAGAAATATTTTGTATTCTTTGTCATTTAGAATATTCTGTTGAAATAATAGAACTAATGCAAACAAAAATGAGCTGATAGTAAGTATTTTACAGAAAAAATAAGTCAATTTGCTAACTGTTGACTAAATCATCGATTGGGGTAAAAACACGGACTCCAGAGCTCTATGTCTGCTCGGTGTCCATGCTGAGCCAGGAGCCCAGTGAGTTGAGCCAGGAGCCCTATGAGTGAAGCCTGGTGCCCTGTGAGTAGAGACAGGAGCCTTATGTTGGAGCCCAGAGTCCTTATGTTGGAGCTCAGAGTTCATTTGTTGGAGCTTGCGGTATCATGTTCAAATTAAAGAAAATTGGGGCCCAGGGCCAGTGTTATTCCCCAAGCAGATACTGGATAACAGAAAGTAACGTTCTGTTATTTAGTTTACGGAATAGTGTTAGGCAAAATATAGAACCAACCAATCTTCTTCTGAAAATGCATATTAATTCAAAAACAAATTTTGTCAAAACATTGCTTTGCATAAAATAGACAAAAGTTGTCAGTACATGTATTCTGATCGACCAGGGT
>MJUU01051875.1:19027-62629 GCA_002080025.1 Modiolus philippinarum | reverse complement strand
ACAAATCCGGACAAGATACGAATTCAACACACACATATACATAACAATAAGGAACTATTCACATTCAGTTTGGATTTTATCTGTTTCTTTCTGGTACCATTCAGATATTATTTCCAAGATTTACTCCTACTCGACATTTGAAATATCTATGGAATGGCATCATGTGTCTTGAATGCATACTGATAAAAACTTGGCAACAGATACTTAAAAAATAATTCCTTCAAATGGCAAACTCATGTATTTTATATTGAATTTAGATCAAATACTATATATAATTCATTTAAATTAATTTGACCTATACATTTTGACCATTGGTATTACTGTGCAGAAATATGATTTATGCACAATGAATGATATTCATTTCAATTGAAATCGATACCAAGTAATCATTGTCATATTTCAAAAAGCACGTTTTTGATGTATGAATGTAATTTAGACCTTTATCCCTTTTTGAACATGTACAGTTGATGTTTGGTCATGTGTTACTAATGCAAAAACAATTAAACTTTATCAACATTTGGCTCTCATTATTTTGTTGATATTATTTTATCGAATAAATATTTTGTAAAATTATTAATTAATTATCTATATCGATAAAAAAGCAGGTTACTTAGTAGGCAAAATGTCTTATAAATGACCTTAAACAAGGATTGACTCCTCGTGCGTACTTTGTATTTACTTTTTGCCATGCATGTACTAAATTAACTACATACTGTACTGAAATAAGAATTAAAAGGGGTTTCTAAATAACACGATACCGGAATTATTCTGAGTTTAGTTCTCAAAAACTTAAGTGCAGATTCAATCAAACCATTAATGTACATCATGATTAAAAATGATATAGCACATAACTCACAGGATCTAGACAAAAGCCAAAAATCGTCCATGACGCAGCTATACTACTTAGTATAAATAATACCCACAAGTACAAAGCAACTGTCCAACGGCATCGACCTAATGGTAATAAACTGAAGTTACTCTTAATTTGGTCTCTGCAAATGATCAGTTCGAAAACTTAATGGTCTCTTCAGTGTAGATCAAAATCAATACATTTGGAAATCAATAAACAAAAATATGTATAAAAGCAGCGGGCGCGGATCCAGGAAATTAAAAAAAAGGGGGTGCAAGAAAATTGCGCCGAGCGGAGCGAGGTGCGAAAATTTTTGGGATATTTCTTAGAAAATCATCAGAAAATTCGTTAAAAAACATGATTGTCCAAAAAGGGGGTTCCAATCCCCGGACCCCCCCCCTTTTGATCCGCCAATGAGCAGATAGAGAGCAACAAGTCATTCTGATGATGTAAATAAAAAGCAGCACTAAGCTAATTACAGAGCTCAAAATGAGCAATGAAATAAATCCTGATTAGAATTAAGCTTGGTATTTATTGCAGTCTTCATTGACTTGCACAAGTTAGCAATTTCTTTGTTTCGAAAAATGCATTCACCTTCTGTTAGTGTGCACAGTTTTCAATTGTTTGCCTGTACCCTGCTAAAATTCCTGGGGATCGAGGTTGCTTAGTTTCCCACCAGAAAAAAATATCGACTTGTAATAGTTTTGCATTGGACTTATACCATTAGTTTCCTTGGCATTTGGACCAGTAAATTATAGAACAAAATTCGAAGGACAATCTGTCACTCGGAAGAAAAGCTTGTGTAATAAAGCCGGGCCCAGTGTCCCGTAGAACTTAAAACAGTCGGTGACGACTCCTATTTTACAGTGGAAGAAGAAGAATAGGAAGTAGATAATCCACTTGAATCAAAACTTGTTGGGTGATTATTCAAGGATGTCTTTAAATTAGAAAAAAACATTAGTTATCGGATACTATGAGCCAAAGGTCTATTAAATTAATTCATAATGGAATATATTTGTAAGGTCAAGCCAAAATACATTCTTCTCAGTTGAAAGGTAATTTCAAAAATGAGTCTGCATAATATCATATTCACACGTCGAAATGACTATTTGCAGATCTCCGATTTTCTGTTGCAATTTTTGTCATTCGTATTTGATATAAAGTAGTGTGTCCCTTACTCCTTAGCATCGCTATCAACACAAAATGCGCCCACTTCTATAAACTGGACAGGCAATATGCAATACATGTATATTATCAAAGACAAAAAAATAGTGATCATAAGTTTCTATTTCGTATTTTGATTTAGACAGACGCAAAGATAAACGATCGCTCCCAATTATGATTGTATCTCAATCAGTTAGCGTAGAGTCTTCTTGATGTTTAAACGTATTTTGTATATTGTATTGGAAGAAAGCGCCTAAGAGATGATTTCACTGATACGAATTAGTTATTGAGAAATCAGTTTCAGTCCGTAAAATATGTATTTAATGTCAATCACGTTTTCAAGTGAAGGATACAAATATGAAATGTTGATAACTATCATCGGGTCTGTAATAAATATTGACAACAATATCTAATCAAAGCCACAGGGATAACACAATATTCTTGTCAGGATGAAATTGTGCTGGAATTTATCTTAAGTTTTACCGGTAAGGAAATTCATAATTATTTCAAATGTATCATTTTTTTAAACAAGGAAGAATTGATATATATTTATCTTTTGAATTTGAGTTGAACAAAATATTATATATTTCCGGACCAAAATTAAAAAAAAAATGTTTTCTTATTTTTCCATTGTTTACTCCGTATCAATCAAAAATATATTGTGTCGCTTCTTTCTTATTAAAAGTAAGTACTTGAAACATATTTAAAAATATACCTTAACACGAGAAAAACGACTTCCACAAAACCAACTTTTGTGGAGTTCTTTGATTGTCGTAAAGGCAAAACCAAAAAAGTAAATTGCAGAAAAAAAGTTTTCGGAAGTATGAATAAATTTATAATAATGCATTTCAGACTTCAAAATGGGTTCACTTATATAGGCATCGGTACACATTCTTGTATTTTCACATTTTTTTTTTCAAATTACATGGCAAAATAAAACGATGATATACATGTACATGTATACCAAGATAAAAAAAAACAGCGGCGGACTAAACTCCGAATATGGAGATTCTATATAGAACGGTCTAAGATCATATTTTTGGTTCTTTTGTAATTTTGCAGAAACTAAATACAGTAACTTCGTTTTTTTATATATTACTGATAGCTGTACGTTTTTTTTTCAAAACCAGGTCTAGACCCCGGAACCCCGTCTAGTTCTTCCAAACAACTTACATCGGAAAATTAACAGGTGTAAACTGGCGTAAAGATACTGGTGTGAACAAACAATAATACCTTATTTCTGGAGATCGGTTTGCGTTAAATATGCTATATAACAAGCTTTTGATTGATGGATTAGTTCAGTTCAAAAAATTACAAGTAAAAGAAGAAATAAAGGAAGAAAGGACAACCGGGGTAACGCACTGTGAAATAAAAAATGGGTAGGGGCAGGAAATTTAGCCTTCCTTTCGACCCCAGTGAGTCTACTCTCCTAGAAAAAATATAGAAAGGTTCTTATGTAGTTGCATGGTAGCGTTTCTCATTCAACTCGGCTACAATGGTTCATGGACAGGCTTTCCGTATTATGACCTTACTAACCCACAGACAGAGCTTTCCCCTATCCACCACCTGCATGGGGACGGCAGTTCTGTAGCCCCTGAAAACCGATTCAGGTGCCGGGAGCAAGCTTTTGAAGCTTTAACTTCAATACAAAACAAAAAACTACTATGACCAATAACGGATTCTAAAAACAGCCACAAAAAAAAAAATAAATAAATAAAAGACACCTGCATTTTATAGATGTACATGAATCAATACCATTCTGAATAATTTCACCTGAAAAAGATTAATATATCATAAACTTGTAATTTAAATTAAATTTTAGACAAAGAGTAGAATATTCACGGGAAAGTGTGGATCATATTATATTTTGTTTAATCCTATAGTCGATTATACATATTGGTAGTATTTGTCTCTTTGTCTATTTTTAGTAGCATTTTTTCCAACTTTAGAATGTTTTTTTTTTACTTTTAAAGTAAAAAAATAATATTGATTGAAAAAGAAATAAGCAAAATTTAAGATATAAAATTTGGATTTAAGACATAATTTAGATGGCAAATTGACATTTACCAACAAGTACAAAATATATATCGTTTGTTCTTATAAAAATAAAAATATATAATTTTGCAAAGACAGTAAACATTTAACTTGTTCATTCAATCATTTCTTACTAATAACTGAACTGTCTTGATTTTTAAACAAGTGTTGTCTTCTCTTGACATAGCTGTAGTTTCTTACGAGAATCACATTTCATTACAAACAAAGTCTGCAATCATAGTAAATGAGAAGTTAAAAGTAGCTTAAATGTAGCTGAAGTAATGCGAAACATTGGCATGTATGCTTTAGTTTAATCTAATCAATTGCTCAATTATTGTAGGAATATGTGTATTAATCAAAACGAGCTTATTGTAAAAACGTGTATATCTATGGAAGTCATCCCCGGGTTCGCCATCGTTTGTTTATTGAAATAAGGTGCTGTCATGAAATTGACATAGTGCGCAAAAAGCATCGGGATTGAAAACAAAAGATGACTTTTTGTCAATTCTTTCAACAAAATTTTCTCAATGGGTTTTAAAATATAACCGTGATTTTGTCAATATGTAATGAAATAGCAAGAACTTTAGAGCCGCAGATTGAGAACAAACTGGTCTGCTTTCGCAGAATTTTCATATTCTCGCATGAAGGGAATCGACGTACATGCTACATTAACTGACGTCTGTGTTCCGTCACTTGGTATGTAAACCTCCTATGTCTGCGTTCCGTCATTGAACAAACCTCATAATTATGTCTGCGTTCCGTCAAACAGCAAATCCCTATGCCTGCATTCCTTCATCTCCCTTGTCTGTGTGTTCCGTTACAGAGCAAACCCCTATTCCTGTGTACCGTCATCGCCTATAGCTGCGTTCCAACATCTCCTATAACTGCGTTCTCATCGTGTATCATCCGTACACAGGATATAGGTACCAGGACTGGTTTTCGTTTTAATGTCAATGAAATCTACCCTTAGTGTACGGGGGTACCAGTGTAAACCAGTGTATAGCTATTTAGTAGCTATATAAACTGGATCCACGTACACTAATGGTAACCGTCATTAGAATTTAAACGAAAACCAGTCTTGGTACCTATATCCTGTGTATGGATGATACACGGTGGTTCTGTCATTAAGCAAACCTTTGTCCGTATTCCGTCACTGAAAACCCCGATAATGGAGAGTCTTCAGAATGGTCTCTTCTGCATGTAACTTATAAACTTCATTCTGTTATCTATGAACTAAATAAATCGCATCGTAAACTGTAGATGATGGCTCTAATACTCTGTCGTTTATTCAACTTGCCGACTATCTGAATAAAGCAAAGCAAATTATGTTAACATCAAGCAGTACATTCAGTATTACAATTGGTAAGGTTTCTTACTAGAAACAGACATATATGTAGGTGGGTTTTACTTATTCTGGAAGAAATGTAATATATATCTTGCAAAATAGTAAATAACATAACTTACTTACTTAATCCTCTTCGTGCTTAGATGCACATAAGGCCAAATAACGTAAAGTACATATAAAATATATCTTTTCCAGACGGATATTATCATATTGAGGGGTAAATATGCAAGGTTTGAGTTTCAGGGAGAAATTTTATATGTAACAATGTTCATCATGTTTTTATATTTCTCCTCCGTTAAGATGAAAACCATTTCTTTTTATATTGTAAAATAAATGATAATTTAGACAAGAATTTCTCAGTAATTTTCATATACAATATCATATTGATAAAAATATCATTGAAAATATCCTAAATCCTACAAATTTCCAGCAGTTGAAATCTTTAGGCTCCTTTATTAAAAAGTCTTTAGAACTGAGGAAAGGGGGCACTTGATTACTTGCTCTATAGTGTATATTGTTTGTCTTATTATTTGTTGTGTAAATTTGTTTATATGTTGCCATTGACCATGTATTGGGTGTAAATTGTGCTTTACTGAGTATAAGTAAATAAATAAAATTATTATTGTCAAGAAGTCTTACAACCGAAACTGTGACGTGCATTCAGTATTTACAAAAAGTAATTATCCAATGTAGCATGCATATCCAACCGTGCATAAATGTTTTGAAGCCTCTTGGTGACTTCAAGATGAAGAACAACAATAAAAGCTTAGTTTAATCATGTATTTGTAGATACTTTGTCTCATGTACATTTACTCCATATCCCTCCATTGTTAATTTGAAGAATTGAAAAAAAGAAAAAAATTGTAAAACCTAAATGTAATTCAATGTAGATCGACACTAATACACGGCGCATTCAACTGGCGCATTTGCGAAACACGAGTCGGATGCTTGATTTTCAAGCCAGAATATTCCTTATTTGGCCTTTTCATTGTGAGGTAATAATAGAGTGTCATACACTTTCCCACGAATTAGCTCCCTTTTCCCATAAATATTGTCGATTTCGTAAACTATATGAAATATCTCTCTTAATCAAACGGTGACATATATATTTTTTAAGCTCAAATATCGAAAAATAAAAAAAATCTATCTGATAGTTATTTCATATGAAAGCTAAATAATCAGCATGTTCTCACAGTTCCTTATATATTCCTTGTAAATATTGCTGAAAAATACTGAATTTCGCCTGATTTTCAAAACCTGAGAACAGAAAAAGATGATCGGTGAGATATTATTTTTATTTTATTTTTTGAACAAATAGACTAAGACCTACAAAATATCTTAAAATAAAAAAATTCTGTCTGATATTTTTATTAGACTCGAACTACCTTAATATTAGAAAGGAAGAAATGATGTGCATGTGTTAAATTGCAATCTTTTAATACAGTTCAGCCAGTACTGTTTGAGGTAGAGTACACCGAGTACATCGGTGTTTTAATTGGACGTTACTGGTACTACTAAGTATTAGGTCCAGGGAATTTGAAAAGAGGGGGTTCTAACTGAGAAATGAAGAAAATTTTCACCGAGCGGAGCGAGGCGCGAAAATTTTGCGGGTATTTCTTCGTAAAACACCAGGATTTTCATTCAAAAATACATTATTGTCCAAAAATGGGGGTCCAACCCCGAACCCCCACCCCTTTGGATCCGCCAATGAGTATCGTGAGAAGGATTTCTCTTTCGTCCGTCAACGTTCATTAAAAGGTTGTTTCTATCTCTAATAGAAATCTTATTTTTTCTTGAAAAGTTTTCATGTTTTTTTTAAATATTTTAAGGCGTAAATCGGGACATATTGTTGAATAAATAGATGCATCTGAGTTCTGATAATATATTTCAATAGCACTATTAATTTCAAAGTAATACCTCAATGAACTCATTAATTTTGATAAAATTTTAATATCATGTATCATGAACATAATAAATTGATTTTACCCACTCTCTGCATACATGTAGCTACCCTGCAGCGATTGCTCACAACAGTTAAAATATACTGAGTGCAAGTTACCTTGCTGCAATTTCTCACAACCTTTGAACTGCATAGCAAATTACCCTGAAGCAATTGCTCAAAGGAGATAAGCAGCATACAAAATGCAATATGTAGCTTTTCCTCACAACAGATAAACTGCGTGTAAATTCAGTTTTATTAGAAAAGTAACATTATTACGAAATTTTATTTATTAATATATTTGTATGTTTCGTTAAATATGAAGAAAGAATCCGAACTTTTGACCTTTCGAAGACTGTAATTTAAATCTTATTATCTTTTGACTTTGGTTCATTAGCTTTAATAGAGAAACTTTTTAATAAAGAATTATGTTATGTAATATTGATAAAATAGACAAAAATCCCCGAGGAAATGATATATGTAGAATATGTTATTATCATTTACAAAACTACATCGTTTTAGGTTCATTGATATTAACATTATATAATTAAAACTTCTTAATTAAAAGATACAAATTACTCTACAATAAATCGTTAAAATAATACTTATCTAGCACCAGAAATGTTTTACATGGGTGGTTACAAGTAGAGACAAATTAAACAAACATCATTTTATGGTAATTACGTTCGTACTGCTTTTCGTCGATTTTCGATCTTTCTGGTAGTTAGATGTGTACGAATGTTATGTTTTCTTAATCTCTAACGATGGAATCGCACATTTTTAAAAAAATTCATTATGTAGTTTGATTAATCTACTTATCTTTTTCTATAATCATAAAGCCACATCATTTATAATCATGTTGCACTGAATGGATATCAAAACGTGTACTCAAAACAGCCGTATTCTAGTTTCATATTGAATATATCTAACAGATAAATCATAATTAGTAAAACGTATTCGTCCAGTTAACCATGATAACCGATAACTAATATAATCACTTTTTCTTATTCTGATAACAAAAATCCTATGACAATGCAATATCGTCTGTCTACATACTAACATAAACTTAAATTGGGGTGAATCAAATACGACAAGATTAACAAAATGAACAAATGTCTGACTTTCCAATATACCTGGTAAAAAATAACTAAATACCGAAGTTACTGTAAATTTACTTTCTGCATATGCGCATTTCGACGACTTATGTTTCTTCAGTGCAGAGAAAATCTAGACATTTGAAAGACCAGAAACTCAAAGATGTATGAAAACTGATAGAGACCAAATAAGCAATATGATCTTAATGTAAAGCCAAAATCAGATAAGGACAGAGCTTTCGATTAGGGAGATACTCCTTAGTTTGAAACAAAATTTACAAAAATTAAGGTTCCATATAAAATCGGTTTTCGGGTCAGTACCGAAGTACTGACTACTGGGCTGGTAAAAATAATGTATTTTTGATTTTCAAAGATGACTTTGATACCGGAAATAGGTCCCAATTAAGTCTTTTAACGTATATGTGCACCATATTGTAGTAAAGTAAGTGAGAACCAAACCGTCAATCCAAAAGCGAACAATCCAAGGACAATGGCAACACCAGAAACAAAAAAGGGGAAAAAACAGACACAACATGGGTACGGCACAGAAAAGAAAAATGAAGACACACACACACAAAGATGAACAACACGGACCCAATAAAAAAACCATGGGTGAGATCAGGTGCACCGGTAGACTTAGCATCTCCTGCTTCTTATAAGACACCCGCCGTTTTGAACATGTCAAATCCGGTAGTAAAGTCAAATCCGGTAGAAGAATCAACAATTAAGCTTTAAAGGGAAAGATCTGTTGTCATGTGGGAAACAGATATCCCATAGCGGTCCACAAGATGGTGATGTCGACCGTAAAACTTCTGCAGGGATGACTTCAGGTTTTGGGTAACATACCCTTGTTGAAGTAAATTTGTTATTGACTTAAATAAGTAACTTAATCGAGTCGCATATAGAAATAAAATGCCATTGACATTAATAAGGAAATTCTCGCGTCGCACTTCGCAATCCGCAGTGATTATTTCTCGTACATTTGCAATTATTCTTAAAGTAGCCTGAAAATGCACATCTGTTTATTAAATGAAGAAAATCACGATAGATATATTTGTTTAAACCGACAATAAAAATAAATTTAATTTATATATATATATATATATATAATAATTTCACTATATATACGAGTTCAGCAAATAACATCATCTAAAGTAACATTATTCAATATGTAAAATTCTCAGTGACGTAAAGCAAAGCATTATGGCGACGTTAGCACATTGAACAGGCATACCTTTTAAAAACAGTTTCGAAACAAAATACCTGTGAACACAGTAAGTTGAACATGTGGCAGCCGACCCCTTTAATGGTGATCGACATGCACGACAGGAACTGTGGGAAATCGTGAGGTGGAATCCAAAGAGGCATCCGTAGAACCATTGCTTCGTTCGTTAAAGACGTACGTAACATACAAAATGTAAATAATGCTGCTTTATAAATGTGCAATTCGCATTGATGACAACTGACATTCGGACACAATGCGTACATTTTATTTGAATGAGATCTGCAACTCGCTTTGTGACAAAGTTAGAACATGAATCGTTTTCCAATGTGATTAAAGCTAATTCGAATCGACTAATGCGAATTCAAATCGAAATACGTGTGAACGCAGGAAGATTAAAAAAGAAACGAGGATTTAGAATACATCTCGAGAGTGAGTAACTGTTAGACAACGCAAACCTGTCGACAAACTTCTGATAGATTATGTTAAGAGGGGTTTAAAGAAAGTACCCACATAACAAGTAAAATTCGATGAAAAATAATAAAACTTACAGGTACTTTAATAAAACAACCTCCCCCCTGCATTTCCCTTCCCCTGCACCCCCTTAAACAAGTAGCTCGGAAATGACAACAAGTAAAAAAGTGTGATTACTTGCTTTTTTTTTCTTGAGAAAGGTATAAGCGCAATATCAAGGTGACATAGTCCATTTCATCTATAGTTTTTAGCAGTCGAAACAATACTATCAAAATGAAGTGTAATGACGATGTATTGGGTAGAAGTGTTAAGAATACCACCAAATTTCTCAATTTTTTAAATTCTGAAATGCCTAAGCTAAGCCACAAATTCTATATTAAAACTTTTCTTTTGTGATATGGAAAATTATCTTTAAAATCTGCAATAATCCGTACACTGGAATCAGAGTTCTTCAACAGGATATATAAATTTACAGATGACGCCAACGGTTTTGTAGGTCAAATACAAATTCTAATATTTTTCCTTGTTGAAACAGAATACCTTTCATCTGATTTTTTATGCCATTTGTCAGTTATTTCTGCTTAAACTACATTTTAACAAAAAGCAGAACGAATATTGAACAATAGGAGATAGAAGTTGAAATCTAAATGCAAAAACGGCTATTGATAACTATGTATATGCTATATTTTGTGCACAAAAGTGCTATTAAAATATCTTAAGTGCATCTTCGTGCCAATTTTGATGCACCAAAGGAATTAAAAATTGCATAACCTTCTTTTTAGTTAATGATAATGTGAATTAAATGAGAAATAATTTGAAGAAATCATTTTAAGCGATTGTAAATATGATTGTAACTTGTTGTATGTACATTGTATCAAAAACGAGAGAAAACAAGAAACTAAAGAGCAAAAACAGAGGTTCGTGTTGCTCTACATATAAAAAAATCATTTCACACAACTTGTTTTCTGCAATAACCTTGTATTACCAGATTTTTTTTTTAAAACCTCAACAATAAAAAGAATTTGCATGCGTCTCTGCAGAGATTAAATGTTGCAAATAGTCATACGGGCCTCGGAAGCCTTTCATTCTGTGGCAAACTAGCATTTCAACCGTTTTCAGTTTTCAACGGCATGTTCTTCTTTTTTTCTAACACCAGTTCCATAAAATCCAACTCGTTTTATAACTCCTTTCCTCCTCAAGGAAATTAAACTTCGTTCTGTGATAAGTTAATAACTGGAACAATACCGGACTACCCTTTTCCGTAAATAGATCATTTATCAAACAAGTCTTAAGCTTTAGTCAGGAAGGCTAGACAGGCAATTCGACTTTCTTCTCGGTTGTGTGCTTCAGTTTGTACTTCCTGTTAGAGGAAGTTAATTATATCAATCATGCCATTTAAATGCCTACAGTACGAGGAAATTGTCAAAGCCATTTTATCTGTTTACTGACATAGTATAATGCTTTTGCACTATGACTTGCGTGCTAAAAAGGAAAAGGCAAGCTTGTGTCATTGACAGCCTTTATACTATTCGTGTGCTGTAGCTATTTCAGTAAAGGCATGAGAGATTCCATGACATCATGCGTATAAACATAAAAACTTGATTTGAAAAAAAATGGATGTATACATAGAGTGTATTATAGCACCAGCTTGTTTATTACGAAGAGGGAATTTAATAATTCAAATATACAAATGTAATGAATGAAAAAGGGGGCAAGAAAAACATTGGATGGGATCTAACACAATGGAAACATAAAACATTTGTAATCGAACCCCTTTTTGGACAATTTTCAATGGCATTGTCTACAAGAAAAAAGCTCGCAATCGAAAGTAAACACGTGCAAAATCCCAATTTTGCTCTCAATTTAAAACAAACAAACGAAGGGTCATGCTTTTTTTACCATTATTATTTTATTGTCACAAAAAGATATTTTCCTATACGCAAAAAGTACAGCTTGGAGAAAGTTCACAGTTTGACAAAACAAATTATATGCACTTTGCTTTTCGTGTCTCAATAAATACCCCTTTACATCTATTAATGTACCTCTTGGGAACGCAGCACGGAAGGGTTTCATGTCTTGGTACTGTTCTTTCTTTGAAATAGGAGAAATGAAACAATTATATAAAGAAAGAATTGTTTGGTCAAAACTGACTGGCAAATACCTTATCTATATAGCAGAGTGGGTTCTCCGTTTTTTCCGAGACATGATAGACAATTAGAAATTAGAAATCTTCTGTATCTTGTAAAAACATAGTATTATCACGGTATATTCGATTTTGAAACATCTTTCAGTTCTACTTATTTACAATACCTATAATTTGAAGCGTGTAGGCAAGCTAGTTGCCTTGGCGATAGTTTCAACTCGACTTTGATATTATTTTCATTATTGTTTATTTATTTTTTTTCATTTTATTATTATTATATTTTATTTCATCAATTTTTATTTCTATAATAATTTTTATTATTATTATTATTTTTTTGTTCAGATAAAATTTGTGGTATTAGAAACAATAAAACGCATTACATGACGGTCAAATGAGTGCGTTTACAACCTTCGCTACGCGTTGCAAATACAGTTTATTTTTGACTATCAAGTCTAAGATTATGTGCTATAGCTGTACCATAGTTGCCAAATAATAAGCGGTTGATTTTGAGATGTATGTGGATCACCGATTTTTTTTAAACACTGTTTCATAGTAGTAATGTAGTTTTTTACTTACTCGTTTTATTACACCCTTTTACGACATTAAACGCGTTTTTTTTTAATGATTTCCATTATATACTGTGTTCCCCTTCATCTTTATTCATTACGGAAAGATGGTTAACTCATTCCAGCATACATCTAAATATATTGATAAAAAGACTTTTAACTAATACATATTTCTTCGTAACTGACATTTATTCAGTGCGACCTTAGGAAACAGTTTTCATTAAAAAGTAACAGCTTCCATTAAAAACAGCAACGCACCATGTATTGACTGAAAATATTGCTTGTTTTGCAAGTGTAACTGATGCAAAGGATTCTAACGTCATATGTGATTGTAAACATGTTTATTGTTGCATGTATCAAAGCGTTAAATTGCACTAAATCTAACATTATAGTTAATTACGAGCATCATTTCACATATTTATTTTCTTTTTCAGGTAATTAATTGCCTGGTTAGCAACGCCATTACAGGAAATGCCGTAAATTTGTATGCGAACTATTGCAACATACATTTTCATTTGTGAATATTTCAGTCTGATATGAAAAACGTGATAGTGATAGAAGACGCTTTTGGGAATCTTTCGGAATTAACCATTTGGAAAAAACGAATACACATCTCAAAGGGCTTTGACAGAACTGGATTTGATTACGACATTAGTGAATTGGAGTACATGATTGATGGTAAAGTCAGTCTCAGTCTGAACATCGACTTCCAAATCTCGTTTCTGATTATCTTTAAGGATAAAAAATTAGCCTTAATGTCGACATCTCGACTGGATGCATATTCTTTTGTGAATAAAACGGATAATGGAGACGCTTACACAACGACTTTTGCATACAATTACAACTTATCATTTACGACCGAATCAAACACAACAAATTCAACAAACGTGACTAGTATATTTACATATGAATTAAAGCACCCAGCCGTTGGTGCTGTTTTATCTATTTTCTCATTAGTTACTATTTTAGGGAATTTGCTTGTGATAACATCCGTATATAGGGAATTATATCTAAGAACGATAACCAACTATTTTATAGTGTCATTGGCCGTAGCCGACTTAATGGTTGGAGGTATTGTGATGCCATTTAGCATTAGCCTCGAAATGACTAATCAAGTGTGGCTGTTTGGAGCAGAATGGTGTGATTTATGGCATTCGTTTGACGTTTTAGCGAGTACAGCATCAATTTTAAATCTTTGCATTATATCCCTGGACAGATATTGGGCAATATCGGACCCAATAGCATATCCAACGAAAATGTCATTGTGCAAAGTTAGTTTATTAATAGCATTTGTATGGCTGTGTTCCGCAGGGATATCATTTCCGGCGATTGCATGGTGGAAGGCAGTCACACCAAGTGACCTGCCAAGTCATATGTGTTTTTTCACAGAGGATAGTGCCTACTTGATATTTTCTTCATTCGTTTCATTTTATTGCCCCACTTTTGTGATGATGTTTGTATATTGGCGCATATACCTAGCCGCTGCATCACAAATGCGAAGTTTAAAAATGGGATCAAAAGTCTTGACCTCAAATGGTAGTCATGGGAACCGGGAGGTCATGACATTACGAATTCACAGAGGTGGAATGCCACGACAATCATCGGATGAATATTCAAATACGTATGAAAAATGTTTAACTGATCCAGAAAGTCAAAGTTTATCACCAGATTCGGCGCGCCAATCAATTCAATCACCTGGTAGACAAGCAAAAAATATAACACGCAAGTTACGACAATTTGCCCTTAGCAAAAAATTGACAAAAATTGCAAGAGAGCAAAAAGCTGCTAAAACGTTGGGTATCGTTGTAGGTGTTTTTATCATATGTTGGATGCCATTTTTTGTTTTTAACATTCTCTTTGGAATATGTCACAATGCTTGCATTTCGTATCCTGAAATACTATTTCCTATTTTTACTTGGTTAGGATATATAAATTCCGGAATGAATCCGGTAATATATGCTTTATCAATGAAGGATTTCCGGAGAGCTTTTGGCAAAATAATATTTGCTTGCTGTCCAAAACAACATTTCGAATACAGAAAAACAAATAATAACTGCTCATCCACATCTAGTTTTACTGTTACGTGTACTGATCGTTTGTAATATCTAGAAAATTCTGTGTAATTCAGTGCGTCAAGATTAACTTCCTATAATATATGGTTGAAAACAAAAGACTTATTTAGACTAAAAGAAAATAATTGGGACCAATTTCTATTTTTCCGGTGACACTTTTGGTTGTGGATTCTATTCTTTAGATTAAGAAAATGGTTAACCGTAAACAAGAAAAAGGAATAAAAAAATGAAATGGTATTTTATTTTCATAGTAATGTTTTTTATATAATTAATGTTGATTTTGACAGGCTTTCCCGAGTAAATATGCCTTTTACAAAACAATTTTGCAACCAAACACTGTTTCGTGAATAAAGGTAGTAAATATAGGTTTACGTACAAATTAACTAAATACCGAAGTTACCAAAGAAAACGACCATTACGACATCTACTGTCTCTTCAGTGTAGATCAAATCAATATATTAAAAGGCCGATAAACCGAAATATGAGTAAACACTGAAAGAGAACAAATAACCATTAAGATGTAAACGGAAAACCCGAAATCAACCAGAGAAAAAATTGTAAAAGAAGGACATTCTCCTTATATTAGATTACACGAAGGTTTTCTGAAATTTTAATATTGCAAATTACCAGTACAAAATAAAATCTGTTTGCGAACCAGCCCGAGGCACTGACTATTGGGTTAATTCTCAGATACCCCAGGGATTAAATGTCCATTCTAATATGAGAACAATGGAAACCATGACGACTAGCCATATGAAAACCTCCAATAACATAATGAGCGACGTCACAACAGTCTTTACGCTGAAACAGACGACGTCATAATATGTTTTGTGCAGAAAAACGTCAGAAAATCTTATGTAATGGCTATCATTACCGTGTACACTATAAGTCCGTCCAGATCATAAAATGTCATAATTAGAATTGAAATAATTCATGTTCGCCGGTGGTTTGTAGTCGATTTACATATGGGTGTCCATTATTTTCGTTTATTTTGCCTTTCGCTCCGCTGCGCGACGCTCTGGGTAAAATGTAAACGAAAATAATAGCCACTCATATGTAAATCTCCAACAAACCACCGACCTCCAGGAATTATTTCTTAATCAGCAGACACATTAGCCGAAGTTAATGTGATTTTTCTTCTTTTTGTATATAGTCCTTTCGACAACTTATGTCTTCAAATGTTAATTAGATTATGTTTCAGTTGTTTACACTATCAAAACTATTTTTTCACTTTAAATCTTAGTGGACCATTTTGATGTTATTTTGACGACTACGACATTTCATACCTAATTTTATTACAAATAGAAAAAGGAAGGGAAACGGGGAATGTGTCAAAGAGACAACGACCCAAAGGGAGTAATAAGAACTCAAAGCCACCATAAGATCTTCAATGAGGAAAATCTCGATTTGATAAGTGTCAGTCGTTTCCTTAACTATGTTGTAATTGTCCTCCGTTTCCCTTTTTTGTTGACATCAGATGACAGTGTTTGTAAGATAATGGAAACTGAAATCTCTACTCACATTTCCTGAACGGTGCGGAAACATTTGTTGTCCTCTCTAGAGAAGAGAACAAGTTTCGTGAAATTTCCGGCAAAATTTATTCGGAATACAATCCTCGATCTTTTTCGTCAAGTCATTAGAGACATTAGAGAAACAGTTTTCACAAATTAAACACGTTAATTATGAAATTTTTCACACCTCGCTAAAAATTTTTTAAATGTTTAAATGCCCGGCAAGTCTCGCTTTCAAACATTTATATGAGAAATTTCATGATCAACTACAGTAGTTCTTGAATCTATATCTATATTGTTGTTGAATCTATATTTCTCTTGTTGACAACCGAATTCCAATCGTTTTTTACGTTCGTCTTCTGTCTTTATTTTTTTAGTGTTTTTTTTTTGTGTGTGTGCAGTTCCTTGATACCTTGTGGCATGTGACTGTAATTTTTCGGCCGTTTTAGGTGTTTTCTGTTATCCCTTTTTATTCTTTTTGCATCTATTGATTATGATTGTATTCCACAGGTGACAATGAATTCCACTCGAGCCAGTGTAATGACTCTCTGATAGCAAATGATTTCTTTACGGTTGGAGACCTTTTATGACTTCTAGATGGATGTAGCACTGCAAATTTATTGTATATTTTGTCTTGCTTTTGTTCATTTTATTTACCCAATTTTGTTTAAAACTAAGGAATATCTCCCTCATGCATAGCTCTGTCCTTAGCTGAATTTTGGCTTTTCTATTTAGACCCTTTTGGTTATTTGTTCTCCATCAGATTTTACACGTTTTGGTTATTGGATTTCCAAATGTTTTGGTTTTATCTGCACTGATGAGACATAATTTGTCGAAATGCGCATATGCAGAAAATAAATTAACAGTAACTTCGGTATTTTAATATTTATCGCAGTCTCATATTCATTTGCTATATATTTTCTAAAGTTTTGTTTGAGGTGTTGGTAATCTGTTATGAAATGCGTTTTATATCATGATGATATACCATGGTATAAAAATTATTTTTTTCTGCACATATCCTTCCAGCATTTACGGAGAAAAATTACCCTGTCAAATTAAATTGTTTATGTGTTTAATTGCGTTTGATACATTGCGTTAATGTTAACACACTGGATTTAAAGGCGGAAGTCATACCTTGTTTTCATGGCATACTAAAGAATTGTTTACTTGCCGAAATAGCTTAGGGACCCACCATTTAACCTGAAAGGGGGGGGGGTTATGGCTTTTTTTTTTTGGACAGAAAATTTTTTTCACGCGTACGTGTATCAACAAAATATTTTTTTTCAAAATTAACATTATTTTTTTGGACAGAAAGCCTCCCTCAGAATTTTTTTTCCATCATTTTGGAAGCCAAAATATTTTTTTTCACATAAAATCAGCTCCAAAATATTTTTTTAGAAGAAAACCATAGCCCCCCTCTTTCAAGTTAAATGGTCGGTCCCTTATCATTCACAGACTTTTATTTTAAGTGGGAGCATTTGACGTTAAACACTAATCACTCAACTGTCTTTTACGGTATTCTGGTACGAACCCCGATTTGTCATTACAATAATCTGTTTTGTACGAGGGCACTGCAAATAAGTTTCTGAAATGGTTTGTAGTTTTAGTTGATCACCGTGAATGGAAATAACGTAGATTAGATTAGATCTTGGTATCGTTTAAATATCTTTATTAATAAGCAATGAAGGGACATGATGTAAGTGTACATGAGACAAAGTCCCCACAAATTTAAGGTAAAACAAAGCAATTGAACAACGCTTTTGTTCTTATTGCCCAAGACGACGTTGCTTTGTATCGTTTTCTGTTTTCGGCGATGCCGAATTTTATTTTAATGAAGATCTTTAATCATCAGTTATTTACATGTAGATCTCGTGTCTCTTCTGAACTATATTCGTAAAGGTAGCTATTAAAATTGATTAATAAGCAAACCATATCCCGTCTTAAACCATATCCCGCATTTAATTTACACATAATTTTTTTCAGTCTGTGCACCAGCTATATCAAGCTGTCTGAAATTTCAAACATGGGGAATTGCTCGTACAGTTCCTCAGTTTTTTTTTCAAAAGAGACCATATTTTCTGCCTCTTTGTATTCATTATCTTTTCTAGACCCGTTTCACGTTTGGTTTTATAATAACATAGTATTTGCTTTAAAGCGATTCTGTCTTTTTCGCAGCCATTTCATTTCCCACTTTTTCAACATGGCCTGTGACCAATGATTTGATGGTGGTTGGTCAGAATCTGCATGCAGAAAGCTCCTAATATGTTTTCTTGTTGTAGTCGTGTCCATGAAGCAATTTCTTTAGTTGAACTAAAAAGGTTTATCACAAATTGGAACAAAGAGAGCAATGTATTATTGTATTATACATGGGTTAGAGGAAAGAAATTTTGTACGTGGAACTCCTTGAAATTTTCAAACATATTTAAGGGGGTAGACCTGGGGAAGCCTAAAATTTTCCACTCGTTTAATTTTCTTTATATTTTTGGTATTAAAACTACACATATTCATGTCGACTTTCAGCAATTTTCAACAATTTTTACCCCGTCCCGTTTTATGTCTAGTGGTCATCAAAGATACCCTGTTTCCTCATATTATTTTTCCGCTCAGGACTTGATTGTGGTGTATAAGATTGGCTCTAATTAGATTTGTATTTGATTTGAAATGATTTCAAATTCAAAATTCTGTAGTTTAGACATGTGTGAAAGTAAGCATGAATAATGATGGTAAATTTAACTAGTTTGAACTGAAATACATGGGTGTTCTGAATAATATAGGCTGAAACTCTTACTGTATTTTGAACACTTTTAAACACTTCTTGTACAAAATTCTGCCGTGTAATTTTTACCAAAAACTAAGAATAGGAAAAAAACTAGTATATGTAAGATATATTAAAATTTTAGAAAAGTCTACCGTCCCATTTTTTCTTAATTTAGAATAAAGTGGGTTCAAATCAATAAAATTGCTGAATCTGTGCTATAAATTACCTCCCTAGGAGGAAATCCCACTTTTACATATTTCCATTATCTTTGGACAGCATTGCAAAAATGTAGAGTAAAATGCACTCATTATAAATAATTGGATGTTGGGTATTTGTTTTCATGACAAAATTGATATTTCTTTGCTGTGTGGACAAATTTTTACAATTTTAAAATTTTGATTATACCTATTGTAAGGTTTCTATTTGTTTGTGTACGTAACATCAAAGTAAAAAACAAAGTTACCTCCTCCTACCCCAGGTCTAACCCCTCAAACGATTTCATGGAACTTTCTCTTCTTGAAACGAATTTGTGTTTACCTCGATTAGGCAAACCTTTTCTGGTATAAATCCGTAAGCAGCTATCATTCTGTTGACGAGAGAGGTTGCTCCTTTGTTATAAACAAACTTAAACTAAAAACCCGTTTCCGTCACCTAACTTTTACTTATTTTTTTATGATACTTTGGGTTTATCTTTGACCCATGAACTTATTTTATATCGTATCAGTATACAAGTATATCAGTTCGCAATTTTCGATTGTCGAGAATATTTGCTCATAATTTTGCATTAAAATAGCTTGAACAGTGACAATACTTCTGGATCTATTTTAAAGACTCACGACGGTAAAGATTATTTCTTTATGCATGCTTAACAAACAAAATATTCAGGTCTTCGTAACCTAGTTTTTTGTGACAATTATGTTACCCTTCAATCAAATTTATTGGCAAAGAGTTTTCTATTCTATACATAAAGTTTGATTTCTTCGCATAAACATAAAACTTGGTTTGTTATCTTCATAATAATGCAATTTTGATACTAAAATTTGAACAGAATGGTCGATATATCAAGCTAACCTCTTAATATCTGGCATTTATAGACATTATATCAAGTTTTATTTTAAGGCAAACAATAATCTCAATGAGGATTTATCATCACAAATGAAATTATTTTAAAGAAATCTAATTTGTGCCGATGTTTAAGTCATTCTTCGCTCTCGATTGCACAATTCGTACTGTAAGTTAGTCGTTTTAATGCTCTTTCTTCTTAATTTTGGTCTTCCAACAGCTTTTGTGATTTTGTCTGCACTGAAAGACGCGCATCGTTGAAGAAGCATCAGCAGTTTTGCTATTCCGTTGCCACTGGTTCCATTATAAATCTGTGACAGCATAACCAGCCTGGTCGAATAATACTTTGCCGTTGGCCAGACTTATGATCCAACAATAGCAGTTACAAGATAAAAAGAACGTATGAATATATTTTGTATCGCCCTTCTGTAAAGTTCTGCCATAAGGGTTACGTTTTAATCTATTGGACTATAATTGTTTTCTATCAGTTTTTGGGGATTCAAATGTCTTATATATGCTCTGCACTATAAGATTGCCTTATTCTAAAACTCAAAGTCTCAGAAATTTTGGTCTTTTTTAATGTCATAAAGTACAACGAAGCGTAGTATACCGACATTTGAGTCCCATAATCAGTTTAAATTTACAATGATGACAGTTTAAGAAGATAGACCTAGTTTAAGGGACATAACTCTAAAATCATCTCTATGTTTGTTATGATCATTTTCATAGATACATTCTGAGCTTCTGAGTAACATAGATAATTTTAAATCTTTTTCACATAAATGCTTAAAAAGCATCGATGAAACTTATTGTTTCAAACGCCTTATTCGGTAAAAATAGACGACCAACAATTAGACGTCTTCTAATTGTTGGTCGTCTATTTTTACCGAATCTTGTATGGTAGTATTCAGTCTAATTCCTTTAGTGTTTCTGGTGTTTATTTTGAGGCCAACCAGTTTTGCATGTTCGTGTAGTTTCTGAGTTTTCCTTTGAATGTCTTGGTACTTTGATGACAGAAGTGCTAGATCGTCTGCGAAATCTAAGTCTTCAAGTTTAGTTGTAAACTTCCACCTTATTCCAGTTGGTTCCCTTTCTGTTGTCTTCTTCATGATGTAGTCAATGACTAGGAGGAATAGGAATCATAACAAAGTGCAGCCCTGTTTAACACCAGTGGTAACTCTAAACCACTCTGATTGTTCACCATCATCCAGTACCGAAAACTGGAAAGTGTCATACAGTAGTTTTATCACTTTGATTAATTTTTCCGGTATGCCATAGTGTTTCATGATGGACCATAGGCTGTCTCTGTGAATTGAGTCGAATTCTTTTTCAAAATCAACATAGTTGATGAAAAGTGGTGCATTCCATTCATTACACTGTTCTAGTATGTTCCTCAGTGTAAAAAGTTGTTCAGTGGTACTTCTTCCCCTCGTAAATCAAGCTTGTTCTTCTCGCAATTTGTCATTTTGTAATTTTTGAATGATTACTCTGGAGAAGATCTTACTTGGCACTGATAGTAGGGTGATGCCTCGCTAATTGTCGCATACTGACTTGCCGCCTTTTTTCGGGATTTTGACTATCAATCCTTTGCTCCAGTTGTCTGGTATTTTCTCTTCATTCCAAATAATAAATTTTTCAAGATACTTCACTGTTGTTGTCATGTCTGCCTTTAGAATTTCAGATGTTATACCGTCAATTCCTCCTGACTTTCCATTTTTAAGCTTTTTCATTGCTTAAATTATTTTGTCTTTTTCTGTGAGACCTGTGTTTTTTTCATCTATCACGTTGTCATCATTCTCTACTATTAATGGATTCTATGGCTGAGGTCGATTTAGAACATTTTTGAAATGTTTTTCCATCTCTCTTATGTCATTCTGGCAGCTCAGGATGTTCCCATCTTTGTCTTTTATTGTTGATGTTTCTGTTCTCCTCTCATTACTAAGCACCCGTGTTACCTCATAAACTGTTTTCATTTCTTTCAATCTTTCAGATATGCTGTTGTTTAAATGCTGCTCTACTTGATTTAGTTCATCAACAAGTTTCCATTATTCTTTACTTATCCAAGGTTTATGACCTCTTTTTTTGCTCCAAGTATATCCTTTGAAGCTTCAAAAAGCCCTTTTCCATTGTTTCCCAAATATCCTCAACTGACTCCATATGATCTAGCGCTTGAAATCTATTTTGAGCGCGATGGAGAATGACTTCTTTTTATCAGGATGTTGAAGCTTGGTGGTATCATATTTTATTCTTCGATTCTAAATTTGTTTCTTAAATGCCTTTAGTTTAATCTTAATCTTAGAACGTATGAGCTCGTCATCGCTGCTTGCACCTGCTCCTCTCATTGACTTTGTGTCTTAGCATGATGTTCTATGCTGTTTTGAAATGAGCATATGGTCGATTTTGTTTTCCGTCTTTCCATTTGGCGATATCTGAGTAACTTTGTGTCGAAGTTTATGAGGGAAGATGGTGACGGTTATGACTTAGTTGTTAATTTCTCAAAACTCCACCAAGTTTTCTCCATTTTAATTTCTGACTCCTAGACCCATGACATTTTCATGATCTTTGTTGTCACTACCAACCTTTGCATTGAAGTCGCCAATCACTATCAAGATGTCATGTTTTGGGATGGTGTTTCTGACCTCTTGAAGATGTTCAAGAAAAAGTTCTTTCCTTTCTTCTTTGTCATTTGGTGTGGAAAATGACATCGGCCTGTGAGCTTCCTTTCGGCTTTCCCCCACACGCGTCATGTTGTCCACTGCACTGGTATCTCTAACAAGGAGAGGTATGGTCTCTCGCTGTGTTCTTTGTGTCTCATGGATTTCCGTTATCAATTCTTTTTACCATACCCAGTGATTAGCCGTCCAAGAACCCCCTTGACTCAGAGGGTCAGTGGTTTTCTGTTAGGATTTTCCTTCCTTAGATGCTCCTATTACCTAGGTGACGGGGTCATCTCCCCGGATTTTCATATTGGATTTACTCCAATAGCCTTTAACTTTCCCAAGTCGTCCGCAAGGCAGTGGTTGCTATTTACCATAGCTGAGATCCAGGTTTGCAGGCATCAGGGCGTTTTCACTCGCCGGTGGGCCTGGCATGCCGTGCATCTAGGGGCATAGATTGTCCCAAATAAGGACTTTATTCACATATGTGCCTGTCTGGGTTCCGAATTAGTTGTGTTACACCAGAAGTGCGACCGGTGTGTCTACAGAGTTATCTTCTACTAGGCAGGCATCACCTGCCATGTTAGAAAAGATCAAGAGTTTGTAGCTAAGAATAAGTCATCTCCAATCGTTTAAATGAAATACCTAAATAGTAGATCCCCTTATTCAAATATAAAAAGGGTCAGTCGTAAGTTTCTAGACTATTTAATTGTAGTGGTCAATAAACTCGTGATAGTGACCTCAGAATTTATGCACTGTTACTGTCAAGTGTTTCCCCTAATTTATTTGGCTGAGTAGTTTTAACCAGCTGCTTGTTTAGTCTTTTTATTAGTAGGATGCCTTATTATATAGTATCAGCACAGATACATATACGCCGTATGCAGGAGCAGAAGTAATGTTACTACCATGGATTGGGAATTTAACGACGGGAAATTTGAAATCATCATGTTTGTCTTATTTCAGAAATGGTCAATGGTCAATTCGTCAATTTCGAGAAACGCATCTACAATTGATGCTGACTCTATAGTTTTTGAAGTGCCTTCAATTTTCAGTTATCATTGAAATAAGTCTAATTGAGTAAGAGAACATCATCATTATATCGACAGGTGTTATTAATCTTAGCATCCGTAAATGTGTTTAGAAGTGTAAAGGGTTAAAAAATTCAAAATTTTGAGGCTAGGACAGAATTGCAATGAAGAAAGTCTTTTGAATTTTACAAAACCCACGTCTCCTTATCACTACTATTTAAGCGATTTTATTTGAAAACTTGCAATATCTAAATTTATCAAATTTATTCAAAAATAAGTAGTGTCTCCCTCTCGCATAGCTCTGTCCATATCTAATTTTGGCTTTACTTTTTAGATCCTATTGGTAATTTGTTCTCTATCAGCATTTACACATATGTCGGTGTATGTATTTCCATTTTTGTTATTTGATATGCACTGAAGAGACATAAGTTGCCGAAATGCACATATGCAGAAATTAAAATTAACATTAACTTCGGTTTTTTGTTATCTATTACCACTGAGCTGATGCCTCTGCTGGTGGACTGTTAGTCCCCAAGGGTATTCACTAACCCAGTAGCCAGTACTTCGGTGCTGGCACGAAAACCAATTTTATTTGAAAACTTCCAATATCTAAATTTATCAAATTTTGTTCAAAAATAAGGAGTATATCCTTCTCGCATAGTTCTGTCCTTATCTGACTTGGCTTTACTTTTGAGATCCTATTGTAAAATTTGTTGTCTATCAGCTTTTGCAAAGATTTCGATGCATGGATTTCCATTTTTTTTTTATTTGATCTGCACTAAAGAGACATAAGTTGTCGAAATGAGCATATGCAGAGATCAAATTAACAGTAACTTAATAGGTCTATTCACAATATTTTTAAGACTTCTTTACAGTAGCTAGAATATCTGCAAAAATTCCAGAGAACGACAGAAGCTTTCAAAGAATGACAAGAAGAACCTGATATGTATTACTAAACCCTGACTTTCATAAATGATATCCAAGTGCAAATAATAGTGAATTAAAGGAAATGCATTTGAGACAAATTCTCTACAAATATATGGGACAAAAACAAGCAAAGGATGTTGGTTTTATAGCTGAAGTTGGCATTTTGGGGCCATTAAGGGCTTGCTATTTGGTGTGAGGTTCCTCACTGTGTTGAAGACCGTACGGTGACCCCTAGATGCTTTGTTTTGGGTCGTTTTAACCTGGATATGGGATGTTGTCTCCTTGACATTTACCCCATTTCCTTTCTTTTTCATATTAAGTTGTTTTTACGTTTTATTTCTTTTATATTGTGTAATGTTTCCTTTTGTTTTCCCCTTTTAATTTTTTTTTAAATTTTCGTACATTTGCAATACTAATTGTGTATTCCTCCCTGGTTTCGCGACCTTGTGATCTGTAACTCACACTTTTGTTTCGTCCTTCCCTCTGGCCATTTTGCCGATTTTATTTGATTATATTTAATTGCACGGAATACAAAAGTTATCTGTTCATGACTTCTGCCTGAAAAATTTTATCAGACAATGCAATCACAATTGACGACACAAATTTAATTCACAGTTGGAATAATCCTATATATGCTCAATGGACCTCATATGGGTATTTAAGTCTTTCAGTGGATTCAAAGATTTCTCAGAAAAATTTCAACTCTTAAGAATTGGCGTTTATTATAGCATTCATATCCTTCCGATCTGACGTTCCCCAAATTGTCAAAACTAACCAAGTATTATAAGTCATTTTTGTCACTTAAATCAAAACTACATCGTAGATGTGAAGGCATATATGGCTCTAAACTAAAAACTCACTTTAAGTCAAGATTCGAAGCAAAATACACAAAGAAAAAACATGACAAATACAAAACGTATCGAGACATCAGAAACAATTTACAAAAAGTTAATAATTATATTTGAACATGACATTAAAAGAAGTTGAAAATTAGCAATGAAAGAATATGGAGTAAATGTCCTTTTGACAAAGTCTCTACAAATACGTGGTAAAACAAGCAATGGAACAACGCTTATAATTTTGAAAACATTACACCTGTAGTCAAATTTTATTTTTCTAGTCGTTAACTTTGTATTTTAGATTTCCTTGACCTTTGTAATGAATTTTTTTCTCTACCTGAAACAGATTATTCATTTTTATTTGAATAATAGTTTATGATTACACACACGTTTTGTTATTTTACATCATATTGACTTTTAGGGACGTTAAAACACCAGTGGTGTATTATTTAATTACCATTTAATGACAAAAAAATCAAAAGTTCCTTAAATTTCTATTGAGAGGAAATGGTGAAATTGAATATTAATTTTTGATATGCATTTATCTATATGATCTGTTATAAATAGAGGATAAATGCAATACGAAGCTTGTCAGATTTCAACTTTCACGCCTTAAACATCATTCACAACATTTTAATGTATATGTAGCGAAATATAATCCCTAAAGACCAAATACTTGATATCATGTTGAATAAAGTATGGTGACTATTTCAACACAGGATGAATGGTATATTTGAACCGGGTCATGCCACACGTAATAAATAATAATGTATTTTTTTATTCCAGAGTTCATAGTTATAAGGTACTTTACGGCATCATCAAAAATAGGATCGCCACTCAATTAAAGATTTGAAAATAAATAGGATTTAAAAATTGATAGGTTGATGATCTCGTTTTCATTACATACAAGTAGTTGAAAATTTGGCGGGAAACTGAAATCCTCTGAATGTTTCATAAGATTAACATAGTTAAGGATTGACAACGAATGATTGTGACAGACTAAAACAAATTTATGATTTTTTACAGAATATTCATAGAGATGTATACAATGAAATACTGGAAAAAAATAATGGAATCCATAGGCATAAAATTATAATGCTTTTCAAGACAAAATCATAGGATTTCGAAATTCTTTTAGAAAATTATCATTTAAGATTTTATTTAGACTGGATTTTGCAGAAGACTTTTAGAAATATTGAATTTTTCTTCACATTAAATTTATTAGCTCCCTTATGTTCAGTCACTGTCGCAAGTGTCACTACAGAAGCTTTACGGTCGTCACCACGATTTGACAAACAATTACAATGTTTCTGTTTCACAAATGAGAACAGATATCTTTGGGTAGATCCAGAGTTTGTTACCGGACTGACTTACACCGACTGTGACAAAACCGGACAACTGGCAGTGTGACCGGTGTCACGCGTGGAGCAGATCATACTTACCCTTCCAGAGCACCTGATGATACCTCAGTTTTTATAGGGGTTCACACTGCTAGAGCTTTAGTTTTGTGGCGTTCTTGTTAATTTTTGTTAGTTTTGTCTTTGTCATACTGTCTCAATTCGTGTTGCTGTGAATTGCCGTGATTTTAGAATTTCTCCTTTCCTCGCCCTTGCTTCTGTATTCGTTTGCCGATGTATTAGTTTTATTACATTGTACCTCCCTTTTTTAATTTTGACGTTTCAATATATCTTATTTTTAAGTTAATAACACCAAAAAAAAAGTGTTGGTGTACATAATTAGAACTAATAAACGAATTAACATGTTCTAGCAATATAAAGAGTACTTTTGTATGGACAATAAAACTTTTTAGCTATTTTTGTTATGTTATACCGAACATGTGAATTTAGGCATTATTCTTGATTGTAACTTTTTGTTATATTTTTAGAAGTTGTGACCTCGCCCTTTGTCGCACAAACCTCAAAAATCGTAAGGGTTCCTCCTCTGATCATAAGTCATGTCTATGCCAAGTTTCATTTCGATGTGACATGTTGTTCTTAAGATATCATGCGGAAACCAAAAGTTGACGCCCCGACGCCCAGATACCATTCATCAAATTATAGGCCGAGTTCGACTTCGGCTAATATTACCGATTTGAATATGAATATTAATTTGATAAAGCCATTGTCTCTTGTTAAGCCACATTTATGTCCGTTTTGGCAACATTTTTTATCAACAGATCATGGGAATTCCAATGGGTATAAATTTTCCACCACTCATTGCCAATATTTGTTCTGTCACCAACGAGTCTTCATGGAAAATCTACAAAATAGAACAATACTAAATTTTAGATTATTTGGACATTTACCCACAAGAACTAAAACCTCACAAAAAACAGTGATTTTAAATACTTCATTTTTATTGATCTAAGAATCATCTTTGACTCTGGTAAAATAAGGAGTAAAACGTATGGTAAAAGGGATGATAATGATTTCACTTTTAGCATTTTCCCTTTTCTTGATGGCGACGTTCCTATGGCTTCATCCTATTAGATGTATAAATCACAACTGGTTCGATTACAACAGTAATACATTTAGTCATGCAATATTTTGATATCTATTGTTCATATCTTTTAGAAAACTTCTGAAAAACTTCATATAATAATCTATGAAATCTGTAACCTTGTTGTAAAAAAATGGATGTGATAGTAGTCGTCAAGTGTTGAACAAACTCGTACGAGTACCTTTTAACAATAATCTAAACATTCTTAAAGCATCTGGGTAAAGAGAACTGGGATACGAAAACTACAAATTACGTCGACGTCTTCAAACTTAAATAACGAAGCAGAAAGGCAAATGTCTATCGAATATCATTAGTTCGAATAAAAGTTGTTTATTCTATTGAGTAAAAGATATAGTTTACATACATCTTAATTCTTCAAAAATTACACTTTTACCTAGATGTTTTATTGTATTTTAATTCAATTAGACCAACGTGTTTTCTGTATTTCCTTCAAACATAATCTGCACTTTATCAACTCGACACTTAACTGATGAATGAATGGTGTTTATGGAAACAATCTTTTGGTTTGGTTTTCATGACGTTGACCAGTAGGTGTTGACTTTTCAGTTTCTTTTTTAATTATACTGCATCAGGAAAGTCTACAATTGCCTCCATCCTGATTTATAATTCAATGTGCCTTACTTTAACTTAAACATCCTGGCAAAACCTTGCGTACCATATCTGTGACCATATAATAAAAAAAAGATTATCAGAAAATATGGCATTTCGCAGCATACAGGACAAGAATCTCAAATTTGTGAAGCATAATTTGAAACAACGGAAATGAATTTCAACTTAGATTAAGGTAAAGGTAAAAAGATAAAATGCATTTAAGGTGGTTCGGGTGTCTAAAGCTGCGCAATTGGTGAAAATTGGAAATAATCATTAAACTGTTTTGTGGCGTTCTTGGTTTTTTTCCTGTCTTTGTAATGCTGTCTCAATTCATGTTTAACATAAATTGCTGTGATTTTCGATTTTTTATTTTGGAATTCCTCTTTATCATTTTAGCTTTGGTATTCGTTTGGCGATGTATTAAGTAAAATAAACAACATATGCTGCGAGTGTACATGTAAAAAAATTCTTTTTTTAAAACTCTTTATTTTATTAAGGGGAGATAATTATATAGGGTTAATGAGGGAAAAATCGCATTTTTGTGATTTTTAGCTCCCCTGGCCTAAAAGGCCATGTGAGCTTTTGCCATCACTTTGCGTCCGTCGTCCGTCCGTCAACAATTTCAAAAATCGTCTCCTCTGAAACCGCTGGGTCATTTGTAACCAAACTTGGCCTGAATCATCACCAGGGTATGCAATTTCAAAATCATGTTCGATTAGTCTGTAGATCAAACAACATGGCCGCCGTTGCTAAAAATAGAACATGGGGGAAATTGAAGTTTTTGGCTAATAACTCGAAAACCGTTACAGATATCAAAATCTGACCGAAGTAAAATGATCAGCATGATGAGATCTACCCACTGTGCAATTTTGAAGAAAATCTTAAACTCCATCTCAGAGTTATAGCCCTTTTTCCGTTAAATTTTCAAAATTTTTGCATTTTTATTTTTTATTTCAAAAAGTGTAACAGATAGAGGTCAAATATAAATTGCAAAAATGTTCAGCATATCAAGATCTACATACCCTGAAATTTTAAAGAAAATCCATAAACCCTTGTAGGAGTTATTGCCCTTTTTTCACCGAATTTTTAAAATTTTCGTATTTTTCATCTTCTATTTCCAAAACTAAAGAAGATGAAGGTTAAGTGTAAATTGATGAAATGTTTGCCATGCTGTGGCGACTTCAAAACTGATGTTGAAAATTGTTCTTTGACCGCCATTGTCAAAATGTCCGCCAAAAAAAGGCGGGAAATTCAACATTTGGTTTCCAAATAGGTCTTGATGTCGTAACTTCAAAACTGATGTTAAAAATTGTTCGTTGACCACCATTTTTAAAATGGCCGCCAAAAAAGGCGGGAAATTTCAAAATTGTCCGATTTTAATGAAATTTGATTTCCAAATAGATATTGATGTTGCGACTTCAAAACCGATGTTGAAAATTGTTTGTTGACTGCTATTTACAAAATGACGTCTCGACTTCAAAAACTGGTGTCGAAAGTGGTCCTTAGCAAGAACGTTTTTTGTCAAAAAAAGCCAAACAAAGAAATATAGTAAAACATGATCAGACTTTAAAAACAGTTCAAGATATTGGAGGTGTTCGAGCTACGAAAGTTTGAGAAACTGAAGATCAACTGTATAACTTACAATGTTACCTTGATTGTGGCAACTGAAAGCCAGGCGAGCGATACAGGCTCCTTGGAGCCTCTGGTGTCTGAAATATGATCGTTGACCCATATTTTTTATCTCATATTTTAAAGTAAATCTACAGTGACTTCGGTATTTTGTTATTTAAAGTGAAATTCTTGAACACACTTTATACTTCATCTTCACAAAAATCAGTTGTTTTATTTATATTAAAAAAATCTAAAATTTTATTTACTCCCTACATTGTTTTTTAAAAAAAAAGTAAAAATCTTTCTTTTTCCTCCAGCTTTGTTAATTAAATTTTGAAGTACATGTACTAAACATTCAATAACAGAAAAATAAGAAAACTCTATCGTTTTGTTTTTTGTCCCCTGTTATGGTTCATATCAGCTGATTTAAGTGAGAATTAAAAATATGAGATAAAACGAGATATTTCAGTAAAATACTCTTCATAGTTGAAATCCTCCCAAGGATAATCCATAGTAGGCTATTTTGAGAAAAAAATAGATGAACTCTTCGATTTCTTTATTCAACCCCAAAGTTACGATGTATGCAAATGCAACTCTAAAATACAGACTTGATTGGTTGTTTTCAATTACACATCGTGTTAAACAAAATACCTGTTTCTAATTATCGCACTTACTGACTTATCCATCAGAATAACATAAAACGATCTTTTTGCGATTAGTATCAATTATGCACCACTAACTTAATTAATTTATTAGATTTGCTAACTGACAACTAAGTAACATTGTAATATTGGACGTGTATCAGATAATTTTGTTATCATTACGTTTAACGCAAGAATGATCTGTAATTAAAGAGACATATACTGATACATGTGTGAAGTAGCATCTTCACAATTTCATATTATTTATACAAAGATTGTCAATAAACACTGAAAGGATATGGAGTAAATATAGTCTCTAACATTGTTTACAGTTTATTACGTATATTTCTCACATCGAGATAGTTAAATTTTCACATTTTAAAGTTCGAGGTTTATCCGAGAACTTTAAAATGTAAAAATTTAATTATCGAGGTGTGAGAATTATCGTAATAAACCGGAAATCAATGTTAGAGATTTTTTCTCTAATTCCTACGCAATTTATTTGACGTAAAGCGATCTCCGTAGTCTCCAGTCTCAAGTATGCCGCCATTTTGTTGCTATCATCGTTGCTATGTGTATCATTGCGCCTTTCATTGAAAGGGGTGTTGAGTGTAATATTTTTGATAAAAAATGTCATATTATCAATAAATTCAGTTATCTTAGTCAAAAAATGTAAAAACCAATTCGCTAGACAATGATGCAGGTGTTAATTTCATCAACATCCGGTTGCACTATTTCTTGAAACTGACACGAGACAACCAATCAGCAAGTGAGATCAATGTCTAAACATGTTGATTATAAAGTTCATCTAACATCATTTGAGAAGTATTTATTTTGAACAAGAATTAGAGAAATGCATATATCACACAGTCTCTACAAATACATGGTAGTGATAAGCAAATTAACAACGCTTTTATTGTTGTTCTTCATCTTGAAGTCACCATAAGGCACGGCCATACGGCCTCCAACAAAGAGTATTGCTTATTCATGGAGCGGCAATAATCATTGCTAAATGTCGATCAACGTTACTTCCACGTGTTTTGTAGAAGTGGATGCGGGATCAAACAAATTAAACTGGCAAAGTATTCTTACAATTACTGTTATCCGTTTTTCGACAAACTGAGCACTAGTGTCCTAAGCTAGTAGACAATTACAATATATAGAAACACACAATATCTGTCAATGATCAAAGTTTCGTTCCATCATTTAAGGCCCTGTCACACTATAACGTTCTAGCCAACATGTGCCGACGTTCGCGAATTTTTATAAGAACGTTGGCACACGCCGAAGAAATTGAAGAAATTCTCTCGTTGGACGCATTCATAGCGTCAGGCTAACGGCCTACAACGCACCGACAACTTATCCATAACTTGTATGCAATGCCCACAAAACGTGTAACAGCGTATGACAACGTTACAAGGGCGATTTACTAGCGTTCTAGACGTATATCGAACGCATCCATAACGGTCTTCTAGCCTTCATAGAGCGTCTGTATAGCGTTTTGACGATCTTTGCAAGATCAGCTTGAAATTCTTCATCTTCAATGTCATTTGCAAATGTAGAAAGGAATAGAAATGCCATCGAAAAATACAACAAATTTGCAGGAGGGATAGGTCCCTCAAAAATTTTAAAAAAAACAATATGTCAGTATGATACTGAAATAAATCAGCTATTTATATTACTTCGGAATTTTGTATTGCTCTTTAACCATTATTTTTATAATAAAGCATCGGCTTATACGTTTCTCCTCAGTTACAAGGACGCCCGGTTCGCGTTCTCTACACGTTTAAAACAACTTTCGAGAAAATACTGCATATCGCACACATTGCGCGCATAACGCACCTCTAGCATTCGTCTAACGTCTGCATAACTTATCAACAGCACGTTGGCGAACGTCGTGAAATTTTGAGCATGTTCAAAATTCTCCGACGCACCCAACGTTCAACAACGCACGCTAATGTGTGTCGACGTGTTTGTAACGTGTTACGAACGTGCCTCTAACTTATACAACGCACACCAGAGTGTACGAAAATATTCTCACACGCTGGACACACGTTGGTGCTGTGCGTTATAGTGTGACAGGGCCATTACAATGCTTTTTTATTCGAACCTGGAACCTTCATCCACCTTAAGAGTGATGTAACGTCTATTCAAATGTGCCCAGTACCACGTAGATAAGCTGTTCTTTCACACTTCCCTGAATATCATAGAGGCTATTGAATACTTTACCAACAGTAAACATTGTTAGTGCACGAATTAGGAAAAACAAAGGATTAAACAGGATAAACAATGCTTTAAGAAAAAATTGTACACAGATACATGTATACAACTGACATGCAACAATCTGCCTTGATGAAAAAAACGAAATCATAGCTAGCTTCATAAAATGGAAAAGATAAAAACATGTTAAGGATATAGATGATTAGTACATGCAAATACTTATTATCGTTTACTCATTACACTCGGATCGATGGGTTGTCAAACATACATGTATGGTTGGAGAGCTGTGAATTGTCTGAGTTGCAGACGTAGAATTTCTTACAGATACTTGTCACAGAAGTGGGGGTTTAATTATGATTAACGATATCCATAAATGTCTTTATTCAAAATTTTTGATTGTAAAAAGTTTGTACTTGTTTAATTCGACGCATTACACCAACGCTTTTCCTTAATTTATTTCTTTGATAAATTGACTGACTTGATTCATGTTTGTAAGAGATCTGAATCATAAATTCAAATCAATCTAATAGAGCTATGTGTTGAAGAGAATGGCACCACTTTTCAAGCGCATTCTGCTTGAAAATTTTACAATGGTACAATTTTCAAGAAAACAAGATTTGAAAGGATGAAGTGGGAGACGATTTTGACGTTCAATTATTTTGGAAATTGCTTCAAAATGATAATAAAAGATTTAAAGATAATTAAGCAAATTAGATAAAAAGAAAGATCACAAAGAAAGCTGTAACAACAGGAAACTTTAGATTTATTATGGAACACAATTAGAATAATTAGTGTTGACATTTTAAAATTTCGCAGTCGCACAAGAGGAAACCCTATTGATCAAGTCAAATGGATTCTTTAAGATTGATGGTAAAATATGAGAGAACAGAGTGCAAAAAGGAACACAAAACAGCGGGCAATTTGTCTTAGTTTCAAATTATACATAATAGTGGTGTGCTACAAACATGTTGAAAGATTATGAAGATTACTTAAAATAATAAGTCTGCGACAAGATTAAATAGATTTTGACTATCAAAAATCTTAATTTGGGAAAACAATGATAAATAAATAGTTAAGCGTCTGTTTGGCTTTTCCTAATAAGAATACTTGGCATCGTTTTTCACCCAGTTAAGGCACAAATGGTCGTTTTTGTCATCGCAATTTATATTAGAAATACAAAAAATACCGAAGTTGCATTAAAAACAGTAAAATTTCGTTATGCTGTAGACGTGTTTCAAGAAATTTAGACAATATAGGCATATATTGTTGTCAGCGACGGCAAGATGTTGCCAATACGATCGGAATGTACAATGACCGACGTAAATACGCATAGTGGTGACAATATATGCCTAAAACACTCTATTTACCAAATACAAGTTTGAATCACACAGTCCTTCGACCAATATTATTTCTAATTTACATTAATGATTTCCCAGAATATCTTCATCACAGTAAACCTAGATTATTTGCAGAAGACAGCATCATATATAAAGAAATAAAAATCCAGGTAAACTGAAATGCAGCTGCACAGTGGAAAACTGATTGGCTTATGACTTTCCACCCCGATAAATGTACAAACTTACAATTTCTCAAAAAGGCACACATTCAACCATGACTACATTCTCCACAATCATACACTTGAATCTGTAACATCTGCAAAATACCTAGGCATATCTTAAATGGAACAATTATTATAACGACATCATTTCAAAAGGAAATAAAACTCTAGGATTCCTTAAACGAAACCTCAAAATTTCAAACACCGACATAAAATCTTGAGCATACAGAGCACTAGTAAGACCTAAGATCGAATACAGTTGTAGCGTCTGGGATCCTCACACTATAGAGACTCAAAACAGCAAATAGAAATGGTTCAGGGACGTGCAGCTCGCTATGTATGTAACAAGTACCATAATACTAGCAATGTAACAAGCATGATTGACATTCTTCAGTGGCCTACATAAGCTGAGCACCGTCTAAAAACCAGACTAGTCATTTTTTTTCCTCATACCATAGTACAATGGAACAGTCTACCACCAAACATCATCCAATGCACAACAGTTGACAGTTTCAGATACCAGCTAAATCCGGTTGTTCTCTGTCCAATCCTAAACATTTAAACATATTTTTCTGATTTTAATCACTTCGAATTCTGTAAATATAGCACATCTGTTATTATTATTTGTTTTGGCTTGTAAATAAATACTTATTAATCTTATCACGCAGGCGCAAAAAAGTAACATCAAGGTATTAGTTTTGATAAGTGGTTATAAAGTTCGTTGAATCATGTACATGTTCACAATCTATCAGTCGTGTTCGTTTTAATTTTAGTAACGACATTTACTTTTCGTGCTTAGTCCTAATTCGTCTTTGGTATATTATTTGTTATTTTGAGCATATTTCTGATTGAACTTTTAGATGGTTGCTGTTAAGTCCTTAAGATTCTGTTTACAGAATCAATTGATCTTTCCTTAATAAAAGTGTTTATACGATACATACGAACTATAATTGCAGAATTTTTAATATGGAAGAAAAAAATGTCATTAGGTCTCTATGTTAATTTCATTCTTTATTGTGTTAAAATAATCTCATGGGATGTACATCCATTTGATATGCAAATGAGTCACATGGTTAGGTGAAATAGACATTAGAGCACATGTTTGTTTTTGTTTACATAGGAAAGTGGTTACTGAATTTAAATGTCAAATAGAAGTGTTTTGACATACACAATAAAAAATGAAAAGAGTAAATATTATGTTACAGAATGATTAAAAAAGAAATAAGAAAGTTTTTTTAATTTAAATATTAACTGACTTATACGCAAATTATCCTTAATATTAGAAAAGGTTGAATTACTACATAACTTTTAAATTTACACAGTCATATATACACATAAAATAAAACTTGCTTTTGATGCTTTCTGCAACACTGGTAGAGATCCTTGTGTGGTACAAATATAAAATTGTAGTGAAATTAGTTTCTTCGAATCCATCTTCTTAAAAAATATACTTAAGCTTACACAAACGAAATGAAATAACTTTTAAAAATTTATTAAACTGTCTATTAAATGAAAATACATAAAAAATATCTCCACTGCACACTACGTCAATAACGAATATGCCACCTAAAATTTCAGTGGAAAAAGGGATATTATTCGTAAAGTTTTTCATTGTTTTGAAGCGAAACGGAAACGTGGAGTACCGTTTTATTCGTGGCAAAATACAAATAAGCGAACAGGACATCGGTTTAGAGTAAGCTTGAGTTAAGTGAAAACCCTAACTAAGCACATTCAAAATGAAAACAGTGGAGAGAAAGCGGTTGATATTAAAAAAGAAAAGGTACAGTTGACCAATTCGACAAAGACTTAATTAAAACTAAAATAAAGAGTGTTGTGAGGCAGTTCGTGTAAGCATAAATAAACAAACGAGTTAAAATTCTTGTCGAACTGCGATAAAAGGTAAAACAAAAAATATATACACACATCAAAACATAAAAGATTAAAAAACAAGCAGACCTCTGTCTGCTTGTTTTTTAATCTTGTATGAGAGGTCTGCTTGTTTTTTAATCAGTTCGACAAGAATTTTAACTCGTTTGTTTACTTAATTAAAACTGTTGTTTTCAATCCTTTTGAAACAAAAATGAGAGTAAATTGAAAGTGTACTATAAATTATGATTTCAAATTGTCAAAATATAATCTGTGGAAGATATACTGCACGAACTAGATTTATATACAAAGAAAATGGACGGTAAACGTAAGGGATTAGTTGAGCGAATGGACATAATAGACAAGAAATTGGTTATTTACGAGAAACTAAGAAAAAGGGGAAGCAGGGTACATTCCTATTTACAATATATTTAGATGAGACTTGGGTGGATTGCAACCATACTGCATCAGACCAGTGGATGTCTCAAGACGAAAACTTCCTTTTGGGAAAGGTCAGCGGTACGTCATATTGCATACATGCATGTTGCCAAGAAGGGTTTCTCCCTGGATATGATTTAGTATGTAAGGGTATATGGAAGAGATTACCATAAAAAAATAAATTCCATTATTTTCTAAAAGTGGGTTAGAGAGAAATAAGTTCCCTCTTCTACCTGAAAAAGCCTTGTACATGTAATTATGGACATTGCTTCTTATCGGAGTGTTCGTTTGGAGGGAACAAAACGGCCAACATCCAGAAAAACTGACATGCCTTGGTTGATTTTTAACTACCGGTTCTTTACCAATTCTTTACGAAATAAAATCAAAACATATTGCACCAGTTTATAAAATAGATGCATATATTAAAACTATGGGACATGAAGTTTCGCCACCCCCCTTTCCACTGCGAGTTTAATCCAATCAAAGTGATATAAGGGTGTCTTAAAGGGAAACCGTTCAAGAGAAAACTCCTCATTCAAAATGTCAGTATTAAAAGTATTTATTCAGAAAGGATTTCAACAAATTGACAAAGCATGTGAAGTATATGACGGACACCATTGAGCCCAAATAGAAAAATGATTGAGGAAATACCAAAATTGGTCATTAGAATTAATTCTGAATCTGAAAGTGATGATAATGTTTCTGAGAATTGTTAATCAAGTGATGGTGATGAAACTGAGGAGTATGACTGGCCTTAATTATCTGTGTTTTTGTAAGTTTTTATCTTAGTCTATGTTTCACACAAGGAAAAGTCAATTTATTCTGCAAAACAGAATTTTGAGAGATTTTTTTTCTGGAGATTTATAGAAATGAAATGAACTTTAATATATTTAAGATTTCGCAAATTTTAGAAGTCGTATGAAATATCTTGAAATATCCTCGTTATGGAAATGGCTTTCAAGAAAAAGATACAAAAGTTACCGGAAATTTAGTTTATTGGTCATTTCAATAACATATGTCACTCCAGTGCAGATCAAATCAAAACATTTGGAAAAGGTATAACAAAAAATTATCATCCTTTATGAAACAAAACTGTCATTGTCTTGTGCATAATTCAGCTAACATACAAGCCTGCAAAAACAATCCCCCTTACATTGATTAGATTCTTTCCTGGTTAGTGTATGTGTAATAATCGGGTGTATCTGTACGTTTTCTTATTGGACATTTTTCCAGACATATGCGATCTAAATTTACTTACATCGCTAGCTAACAAAAACGATAGCCTCTTTCCAATTTCATACTAAATGGCAGTCTTATCTTTATTACTGTTCAACAAAATTAACTTTCTACACTGAGATGTTAGAACGAAATAACATCATTTCGTCTGAACCTAGAACGGCAAGTTTATTACACGGAACTCATATGATAGACAATTGTTCAGATTAAATTTGTTCTGTCCGTATAATGTCACATAGTCAATCACTTTGGATATCTATTTCCCGAGAATGATACTGACTACCGATGATGACTGACAATATTGATGTCAATTTCATTGGAAGTGATTTACTTGCTCATATCATATGTGAATAAACTGTCACAAGAAGTTTATATAAGGTTTACGTCCCAAGTTCATCCGAGACCAATAAATCGTTTCCTTATGAAAGCAGCAATATTGACACATGGAATAAAGCCAGCACATATATTATTCAATTTATATTAAAATATCTGACCTCTAACTGTAGTAAGACTTATTTTAAGGGAATTATATTTGGGTCGAATACAGGTTGAATACAGGTTGAATACAAATGGACTGCACTCATCAGTCTTTGTCCAGTTTGGCTTCAGCACTGCACTATCATGTTTTGATCTGTGACTCGTCATGATAAATGGAATTTTACACATAAGGAAAAATTTTTGAACATGTGTGAAATGGCCACTTTCCCGCCAACAGACCCATATTATAATAAAACAGCAAGCAATTCGGAAAAATCCTGAAGATGGAACCTGTTACTTCTATATTTTAATGGTCCATGCATGGTCTCTATTTTTTTATATTTTGTTTTGTTAGTACATGTTTATTATAAATCAGAATACTAGGTTCTGACACCACTCTTTATTGAAGGAAATAAAGTAGTTCTACGAAAGCAAGATATCTTTGATCATTTGTAGGGGTGAATCATTTACAAGTTTTAGGCATACATGCATTACATCTTTATAATGATGGTAACATGTGGCAAAGTACACCATTTACTGAATGAATATTACACATTTCTATGATATTTAAAAAAAACGTAGTTTCCTTTCCAAAATGAGCTTGCTTTAATATTAAGGGCCACGAAATGGATTCAAAATTAAGATGTGTGAATATACGCATAACGCTGTTTGAGTAAAAATTATTACCACGAACAACCAGAAAGAAATTCATAATTGTCAATGTAGTTCAACAGATTTTCATATAAAACACAGAAAAAACGGACTGACTGGGAGATGTTTAACGTCCTTGACTACCATGGACAGACAATGTTTTCCGACAGTTAGACGCATAAAAATGCAATGGTCGACCACAACACAATATTAAGCATATAATCAAACTGAGTCATTTTCTAAAATTGATTTTGTCTGCTGTTGGATTGCAGTGGTATCGAAAAGGACGGGTCTGATTGAGCCAGTCATGAAGAGCGCAACGATTATTTCTAAAAAAAACAAATACTCCTCTCTGTAAACATAGTACAAAGCACAATATGAAATTCAACATCTATGAATAATCTCACCCAGATAAAACACCAGCAAAAATAAGAAATCATAGAATTCACCAGCAAAAATAAGAATTCATAGAATTTTGTTAACTGTTCCATTTTTAATTTAGTGATGTAAAAATGTAAAGTTAGTAACATTTTCCATGTTTTAATAAATGAAAATTTAACTGTCGAGGTATGAGAATTTATCAAGCTATGCAAGAGATTGTTTCTTTTATTCTTATTTCTGTCATTTAAAAGTAAATTGATTTTATATGTGTCGCTTCCCTAAATGAGCTTTCATCAGTTAAGTTTGGACTAGAACCATTCATAAAAATTAACTGAAATGAAATAAGCCTATCATATTGCTTTCTGACGTTTAATAATATCTGTTATAAAGTGTGAAAAGTAATTTGCAAAGAAAAGCAATGATGATGAATTCGTCAACATTCCTGTCCCCGAACTAGGCAAAACAAGTTCTAGAGTACAAACATACCTTCTACAGATTGGAAGCAATAAAATTTTTAAGAATAATAATGTGTTGGTAAGGTGAGCTACAAAGGTAGGATATTCAGAATCATATATTCTACCTTTGCAGCTCACCTTACCAACACGTTGTTATTCATATTATATAGAGCTGCGTGCAACACTATTACCTATATACCTTATGTATCTTACCTGTTGCAACCTTATCCTGCTTCTATCTATTTCCTACCCACCTAATGTTCATCGTGTACTATGTTACAACTCTAGATTTCCTACGAGGAGGAATAACTAGGTTACCGAAAGCTATATTTTTATATAGCCTACGTGGCCTAGCAGTCTAGGGAGCTGGACAAAGTGCAGGCGGTGTTGCTATAGATTTCAACAAAGCAGGGGTTAAAATCTAGTCGTAGACCTTGCTTAATATTCTGATATTAACAGGTTTAAAAAGATGATTTTCATCACTGTTGGCATTCGGAATCATATATTCTACCTTTGCAGCTCACCTTACCAACCCATTATCATTCAAATTATATAGAGCCGCGTGTAACACTGTTATCTATATACAATATAATTCTTGACAAGTCTTGGACTGAAGTACATTTGCCCGGAAGTCAATTATCGAAACTTGAACATTGGACAATTAAATGAAATTTCCTTCTCATTGAAATTTTGACAGTGCCTGAAAGTAGTTATCTGGATTAATCTATACATCAAAGATTTCACTTATAATCCATATAGCCACCAGAAAAAAGTTTTAGCATTGTTATTCATCTGTCAATGACTTTCCAGGAAAACTAAGTTTCACCAACTTAAATAATTCCAAAAGGATTTTTCAGATTCTAATAGTACTTCTGTCAATTATCAAATGAAATCGAGAAAAAATAACTCTCATGACATTTTTTTTATTACACACCACGGGTTGGCACCTAAGTCCAAACTAAAAGTTAAAGAAATATTTGCTTTTTATTGTTCTTTATTATAAAAATGTTATGAGTGTCATCATTTACATCAGTTCCAAAAAGAAAATGGAAGTGTATTTTTGATACATAAACGAATGTCTCCCAACATACATATCGTCCTGGAAATGATTTTTGTATCTTTTTATATTGCCATCGCATTTGAATATAACTAAATTTGGTTGAAATCTAATGAAAGAGCATAATTCCCACAAAACTGGCCGATCAATCCAGTTAGACAAATGCACAACTAGGCATAAAGGTCAACAATCCTATGAAATTGGTTGAAATCCGATGGAAAATGTTGGAGAATGGGCTGTACAGATTTTGTGACAGACGGACGGACAGACTAACGGACGACAGACATAAAAGGCAAAAAAGAAATATGTCTCCCTTTGAGAGCGTCAGACTTTTTTAACCAAAACTTAACCAAAACGTGCATCTTCTGGAAATATAAAAGCGCCATCAATAAATTTATCTCTAAATTGTTTTTCGTTCTTATTCTATTTAGTGGTTACCAATGCGCTGTTATAGCAGAAATAGTCAATATCGTTGTCTGATTAACTGGTTCTTAGGGTATCATTTGTAAACAGAGTACTAAGCTGACTGCCATGTCACTTTAATTACAAGTACGGAAGGATTCTTTATTTAATTTCTTTTTGTATCCTGTCTAGTTTTTCTGTATGTACATAGCAGAGTTCCATGTTTGATGTTAATTTCTTTGTAGCATAACGGTTACATCTAAGAAATTTATTTCAGGATGTTTGTTGATCATGTCAATATATTCCATTCAGATATCGTATTTCTTCGATTAAATTTATTTCTAAAGAATCACATTTTCTTCCAGAAACCCTTGATTAATTTTCAAAATGTTACAAAGAGGATACTGGCAATTATGGGTTTCACTTTTTCGTGAAATAAAACGAACAATTATTATATATTGTTTATTTCTTTAAGGCCCTGTCACACTTTAACGTTCTAGCCAACGTGTGTCGACGTTCGCGATTTTTTGTAGAACGTTAGCACACGCCGAAAAAACTGAAGAAATTCTTTTGTTTTACGCATTCATAACGTCAGGCTAACGACCTACAACTCACGGCAAACTTATCTATAACTTGTCTGCAACGCTCACAAATCATGTAAAAGCGTATTACGACGTTTCAAAGGCGTTTTTTAGCGTTTTTGACGTATACCAAACGCACCCATAACGGTCTTCCAGCATTCAGAGAACGTCTGTATAGCGTTTTGACATGCTTTTGTCAGATCAGTTGAACATTCTTCACCTTAATGTCATTTGCAAATGTAGAAATGGATAGAAATGTCACAAAAATGACGACGGATTTGGGATAGGTCCCTAAAAAACACAAAATTTATTTTAAAAAAAATTCTCGGTCAAATTTGTCTGTCAAATTTTGCAATGGGTCTGTAATTCTTCCGTAAATCGTTATTTCCCGTGTAAAACAGCCCATAAAAGACAGGATCGTGTCAAGCTCTCTTACATAGGTAAACGTCCAATCCAATAAAGCGTTGCGATTTGTTCGACGTCATTATTGTTTCCTTAATTAAATCCAGGAATCATTTGACGTCATAATTGAAAACTACACAATTCTTCTGTAGTTTTAAAATCCTTCAATGAGATCGTTGTGTTTTACAGAAGAAATACATGCAACCAAAATTAACGGTCGGGATATTTTCCACTTGTATGAGAAATTCTACGCCTTTTACCCTCAAATCACATCGTTTTATTTCGGCATCAAGTAACTGTTCTAACACTGACTATTTAACCAATGCAATTACCTGTATTTAGGACTAAGTTATAAAATACTACGGAAAACTCTGTTGTGAATTACTTTTGGTGCGCTAAAAGTTCCATTGAGGTTTTTCTTAGATAAATTCAAATCAATAAAGAGACCAGTTTCTCTTTTTGACAGTTATGATTTTTCTACACTTTATATAGCACTTCAACAATATTTAATTCAATCAAAATTGGGACAACTTATTGTGTGGTCTTTTCGATGTTCTGGAATGCAGTTCATTTGTTGTTACATATATCAAGGATTCTTCTCCAATATAAATTAAAACAGCTATTGTTCCTGGACTTGTGATGATATGATTAAGACACTAAATCTTGCTAGACAACGATTTGGTTCGTTTTGGCAATATCACAGTGACTTGCCAAAACTTTTGTAAAAGGAAAATTTTCCTGTGCATTTCTTGTTAAAACGGGATCTGTTTAAAAAAATGCTATAGAATTCATTTCTTGACCAATTTTCGTAAAATAGCATAAAAAAAGCT
>MJUU01051872.1:50889-66362 GCA_002080025.1 Modiolus philippinarum | reverse complement strand
ATATCAAAAATCCGAAAGCTTATTGCGCATCTGCAGCATATATGCAACAGTTCTATAACAAAATTAAAACCCTAAATCCAAAAATGTAGTAGGAGTTCGTGTCGCAAGGATGTGTGACGGACGGACGGACAGACAGACGGACGGACGGACGGACGGACGGACAGACGGACGGACGGACGGACAGATGGACGGACGAGGCCAACGACAATATCCCCGAACTTTCATTCGAAAGTGCGGGGATAATAAAAGATAGAACAAAATAAGTAAAACACTAATAAAAGTAATAAATAAAATGCAAAAAAAAAACAACAATAAAGTAATGATAAAAATAATAAATGAAATAAATAGATATAATAAATATTAGTAAAAATAAAAATATAGAAAATAATAATGACCATAAAAAGTAAATAAATAATAAACAATAAATTAAAAATGAATTAAAAAAGTAAATAAAATAATAATAATGATAAATAAATAAATAAATAAGAATAATAAAAGAAAAAAATAATAATTGAATAATAAAAATAATTAAAGGATTAAAATAACACAATAAATAAATATAACATTAATGAAAAATGACTGAATAAATGAAATAAAAAAAAAATAATTATAGAATAATAAAATGAAAAATAATAAAAAACTACCATTAAAAAAGGTTAAATAAGATAATAATAATAATAAAAAATAAATAAAATAGATTAATAATAAATAATTAATTAAGAATATAAATAAATCAAATAATCTATAATAATAAAAGGTTAGTGAATAAAATGAATAAATAATATTATAATAGATAAAATTATAAATAATAATAAAAAATAAAAGTTGTCATAGCAACTTGGATTAGGGCTAGAAGTTGGATAAAAGGGGGAAACATGAGAATATTAAAATAATACTCGAAAATAAATAATGAATGAATATAGAGTTGTCATAAGAACTTGGGTTAGCGTTAGGGTTTGGGTTAGAGAGATAACTTCAATAGTTGCAGAATATTAGAATAACATTCGAATAATAATAAATGAATAAAGAGTTGTCATATCAACTTAAGTTAAAGATAAAAGAGAAGTAACTCCAATCAAATAGGAAAATAGAAAGTATCTATGGATGTATAGAAATAAATGGTTAGGGTTAGTCATGAACAAAACAACATTTTTGATCTAACAACAGAAGGGTTAGGGTTAGTATAAGGATAAGTGTAAGGTTAAAGGTTAGGGTTAGAATAAAGACAAGACCAGTGGACATAGACAGAAGTAGGGCGAGACCAAAGTAGATGGTAAAGTAGAAGGAGAGACCTAGGAAAGTATTCTGGATAGAGGAAGGGCAAGACTAGTGAGAGAGGTGAAAGGTCAAAGGTCAATAATACACTAAATTACAACACTATAACAAAAAGGTTCAGTCACTGGATTATAGAGACAATTAAGGTGTAGTTAAAATCAGATTAGGGTTAGGGTAAAAGCAAAGCCAACACTGGGATAAAGACGAGACCAGTAGACAAAACCAGTGACAACACCCAAAACAGGGCGAGGCAAATGACACACTTAGCACCTCGTCAATAACGATTGCAGCGCCCTCTATAAGGGGTCAAAAGTCCAAAAATGGTTGCAGCGCCCTCTATATTGGCACAAAAATTCCCTCCTGAACTAATTGCATATTTTAGGGAAAATTAGGGTATTTCAGAAATATTTTACAAAGAATGCACTATGTGACTCCTCGTCAATTTTAGTCTGAGGTAACCCGTTATACTGCTACCATCTATATAACGGAAGCTGAAATTAAAGGACTTGGCCAGCTTATTGTCCTTTTTTGCTGAACTAGCCCTTGTATGAACCTGGCTTCATACGAGTAAAGAAAGAAATCTGCTAAAAGTGGCTCACAATTCATTCCCATAGGTATCCCTACTAAGTTGTCTGTTGGAAAACTTGGAAAACTTGTCCTCCAAATTCTAGAAATATATTATCAATCAAGAATTCCAGCATTGCGGTTACATTGTGTGAATCAGTGTGATGTTTAAGAAAATAGGTCCCATCTTTACCTATCACTAAACATGAATATCTTTTGTCACCCTTTTTAGCATAGAAAGACTTGTATTAAACCCCGGGATATGACTTCAGCTTATCATGTGGAAGAGTAGTATAGAGTGTAGAAAAACAAAATGTTTTGACACTGTTGCAGTCGTTGAGTTTAGTTTAAAGAAATCTTTTGAGTTTTTGACAATCCACTTCTTATTCATTCCACTTGTTGAGTATGCTCTATCACTATATATCTTTAGGTCATCTTTGACTGCAATAAGTAATGAAGTTAGGAGCTTAGAAATGGGCTTGTTGTGCACTTCACAGACCCAGCAATGTATCTCTGTTTGTATGGGCATTAATGCAACTTAGTTACCCAGTAGATACAAGGTAGGTTGTTGTTCTCTTCATTCAAATTGATACCAAAAGAAGACAATACTAATTTGTAATTGATTAGTGAATAATATGGAGTTTAACGTCACTTTCAGCAGTATTTCAACTATCTCTTGACGGTCAGTTTTAGTGATGGGGGAAGCCGGAGAGAACCACCGACCTTGGGCAGGTAACTGACACACCTTATCACTTACGATTGTAAGTCGAGTGCACCTTTTTTGTAATGTACACAGTGGGGCGCGAACTGTGATTGATTAGAATGCCCTCCCTTGGTATGGTGGAGAGTTTGTATGTGGGGTTGCCAAATGAATTGTCAATGCCCATCTCCTTAATTAAGAAGTCAATGTAGTGCCTTTTGCAGATACATGTGATGTTGTTTTCGGCCTTGTCAGCTGGTTCAATTTAACATAATATGGAGAAATAACAATGTTTTTTCTACATCGGGATCCTTGAATATGCTCATGGTTGTCTTAAGGCGCCCCATTCGAGCTACAATTAATGACTTTATGGACTGATCCAGTCGGACAATGTTTCAACCTTTTCCTTCTCTCTCTTAGCCCATTGTTTGGCATATTCCTCGACTGCGTCCATCAATATTTTAAAGTTATGTTTACAATCGACGAGTTGGGGTTCGATATTTTGGACCTTTTCTGAAGAGATCATTGTTTACCATGTTCAGATCCCCAGGTATAACTTGACCAACAGGAGCTAACAACGGGGAAAGAGAGACAAGAGCAATCAGGTGTCTTTGATTTGGACATCCCGCAATACACGTTTGTGATTGAAGATATTGGTTGCAATTGGGTTTGTATATATATAAGAAATAAGAGGAAACGTTTAGTCTTTGAAGTATGGGGTATCTTGGCGGTATCATGTTTATTATGAAGTAGTTAAAGTAACTTCGGTATTTTGTTATTTATTATGAAGTATATTGATGGTATTGATGGCATCTAAGCATTTATTTGTAAATTTGAGTTTAAAGAGAGGACAACTTTCTTGTTCATAAGCAGATGTGCTAACAGATTTAAATAGTCTGTGAAAAGCGAAAATGAGAAAACGCGAAAGCGAAAACCTGAAATCGAGAAGGCAACAACGCGAAAGCGAAAACCTGAAATCGAGAAGGCGAAAAAGCGAAAACGCGAAAGCGAAAACGCAAAAGCGAAAATGAGAAAACGCGAAAGCGAAAACCTGAAATCGAGAAGGCGAAAAAACGAAAACGCGAAAGCGAAAACGCAAAAACATGAAGTGGAATTCATTTCGAGTTTTCGCCTTCTCGATTTCGCGTTTTCGTGTGTTCGCTTTCGCGTTTTCGCTTTAGCGTTTTCGCCTTCCCGATTTCGCGTTTTACGCGTTTTCGCTCTGTTGGAAGTGAAAGGTAAAAACCTTTGAAATAATTTTTACTGTCTTTTGAGCTAAAATAATGCATGCACGAGTTTGCTTTGCTGAAAAAAAAATTAAGGTTTGTTTTAAAAAATTTCTGAAATTACGTGAAGGTAAAATATTCCATCAGCAAATTTTTCTTCTGTATATGGAACAATATGAAGATTTTTAGTACTTTATAAAAAGTTCAGTCATGTCATGATGTGATTTTTGGAAACAAGCTTAGTCAGTCTTCTATGATGTTTAATATACAAATGTATTGCAAATGGTCATGTTTTCGATTTTGTTTTAATGACACTGTATATATAACATTATTGCTTTTGTAGTATACACGATATATTATAAATCATAAACTAATGAAATAGGGGTAATTACAAAATACCGAACAGAGTTGTCAAGAACAGAAAACCATTAGACAAAAAAAGATAAATCAGGTGGAAACCACCGGAAAAATTGTTAACCGGTTTTATAGCTAGCCAAACCTCTTCCATAGGGGTAGGGTCCGGAAGTAATCAACAGCAATGGCTATTGAAAGGTCGTAGACAGTTAAAAGAAATGATCATCAAAGTACTAAGTTAAAAAAAAAGAATCTCGAATCAGAGTTCGGACCGGAACTTCAAGTTTTTCCACAAGAGACTGATATCTATCAAAAAACTTTTTAATGATCGTATGAGACGGAATTTTTTTGAATCCTTGATTAATAAGGAGGTCACGGAGATAACTCTGTCTAATGAGAAAGTCTGTATAATTTGTGTAAGCGTCTGACGTAACGAATCAACTGTGAAACATACACTCCGTAAGCAGGAGAAGCTGGAATATTACTGTCCATATAAGGTAAATTGATAATTTTGAAATTATTCGTCTCTTTTGTCGTAAATTTTAGTACTGAGATGACCATTTTTGTCAACTTCGAGATGTAAGTCCAAAAAGGATGTAGATCTAGTGGTTTCTGTCATTTCCTTTATCTCTAGTTCTGGCGCAGTTACATTTAAAAATAACATTAATCTGCCATAAAATTCCTGCAAAGAATTACCGTTGAACCCTACCGTTGGATTTTGCTAGTGTCGTTACCAAGTCTGGCTGTTCCGAATTCCTATCGCTGTTTATGATTGTCTTAAGGGCTTATTTGTGTTTTTTCCAGTGTAGTTCCTTTGCAGATTGTAGCACGTAATAGACATTTTTACTATTCATCGCCCAGACCGAATCCGAAAACATATATAGAATGAATTGTGTTTTGTTTTTCTATCAGTGTCTGATGGTCCAAGCTTTTTTTTAAAAAATATTTACAATGGATTTATTTATAAATACACAATATGATAAAAGCGATTAGAGTTAAGGCATTTCATGAGAAATGTGTAATCAATCTATAATTTTGATTCAAAATTTGTTTTTGATGAAATCATGAACAAAAATACATAATTTGTTGTTTGGCAAATACTTCTTACATTCATATCTTTATGAAAGCTTGTTTTTTTCATAGATTTGTAGAGACTTTGTCAAATATTCATTTTCTCCAAATCCTTTCATTGTTTATTCTACGTAACGTGTTGAATTATTGAAGCGGATTTTGGATTGTAAGTTTTTTGTTATTCTATTTCAGCATATCCTTTGAAGAAATTTTACAAATTGCATATATAAATTTCAAAATTTTTTAGTATGAATAAGGTTGAAAGGTGGAATTTTTTGGGGGTTTGCAGTGGAAGCTCAATATTTAGAATAATAAAAGTGACAACAAAAATCCGAAGCAAAACGAAGCATTGAAATGACCAAAACAATTCAGTTTTTTAAAATTTTACTTAAATACTAGGTTATTTATTAATTTTTTAGTTGTTGCGATATACAATTTTCATGAATTTTAGCATTACTAAGGTATCAAAATAACACAACAAATAAAACTCCTTCAAAAGGATATATGAAATAAATTTCAAAAGACTTAAGTGTTTTTGTCATTTTTAAAGATTAAGCTTAAATCATAGACTTTTAAAAATTTTTGCTTTTCATAAATTATTTATGTTAAAATTCAGGATAGTACAGGCTTTAAATTCACCCTTTTAAACACAGACTTAAAATCTAACTGTACCTGCCTAATTTATGTTTATTAAAAAAAATTTCCACTTCGCAACAATAAACTGATTGGAAAGGATATAATGAAAAATAATTTAAAAACTAAAGAATTGTTTTGGTCATTTCTGAAGATTGAGTGTAAAAAGTATACAGTTCACCTTTTCCCTTATTCTTAATAAAAATTTATGACATTTTTGTATCACAACATAAAAAGCTTCTTCGGAACGATATAATGAAATAAAATTTTTTGAGCTTAAGCAACAAAACTAAATAATCTTACTTTTAAAACATTATTTATGCTAAAATGCATAAAATATGTACAAAAAGAATTTACATTTGAACATGAGATCAAAACACATATGATAACACCAACTGCAAAACCTTAATTTACGTTGGATTTCGACGAAACTGCAGTTTTCGTTCGAAATACCAGGCATTTCGCGAAATATTAGGTATACGGATAGGAAACTCCAGATTTGCTTTTTATGAAATGGTTGGGCCAGGATCTTAAAAGTAAATAAATCAACCAGATTACGCGTATGCCAAGAAACATTATACTAAAATTTGATAATGATCCGTTTACTAGAACCAAAGTTATGTTGTCTACAAACGTAAAAACAACACCATTTTACCGAGTTTTGCCTTTTTTCCTGAAAAGGGCAGGGCCAGGAATCCAAAATTAAAACCCCAAGTGTAGATATGTGCCAAGAAATACCATACTTAAAATTGATAATTATCCGCCCACCAGAACCAAGGTTATGTTGTTCACAGACGCCGACCCCGACAACTACGCCAATGCAATCAGTGCAATAAGTAAGATTTGCAGTCGTATAAAAACGTGAAGAGTAATAAAGGATTAAAAAGGATCAGAGAAAGAAGTTTTGCCCCCCCCCCCCAAAAAATAAAATAAATAAAATAAAATAAAATAAAATGCATTCCGTTATCGATTCAAAAATCCTTCTACTACATTGTATTAATTAACGAAATTGGGTGAAAACCCAAATTGAAAGTTCAGTGTAGAAATTTCAAAACGAAAGCTAAGCAATTGAACTAATCAAATACTTAGTAGTTAAACTATGTTTTAACATTGTTAACATAACGATAAATAGTAAAATTGTCTAATTGTAATTTTCAGCCGTTTTGGGTGTTTACTGTTATCCCCTTTAATTTCATCTGGACATATTATTTTCTTTTAAAGTAAAAACAAAAAAATATTACTTTTTTAAATTGTGCTGTCTCATTTCGAAAACAAATATTTTTCAAATTGCTATGATGATTTCACTCCTCAGATACATTAGGAAAAAGTATTTTTAACCATTAAAGTAAATGTTTTACAGGTGTTTTTAAGTTGTTACTTTGATTTTGTATTTATCGATTGATTTTGTTGCAATAGGAACTGAAAATAAAACCAACAGATTTAAGAGTTTAATGCAGTTTTTTAATCTTTTAGAAACATGTCTATTAAATTTTGTAAATAACTAAATACCGAAGTTACTGTAAATTCATTTTCTGTATATGCGCATTTCGACAACTTATGTCTTTTCAGTGCAGATAAAATCTAAACGTTTGGAAGACCAAAAATTCAAAGATGTGTAAAAACTGATAGAGAACAATCAATAAAAGGATGTTTTGTGAAAGAATAAGAAAATATGGTAGGTGTTGTTTTTATTCCTTGCCTTTGAACCAGTGACATTTTTACGCACATTTAGAGGTTATGACCCCCAGAGTAAAATAGGACAAAATCCATGAACACCAAAAACTGCTGAAAAATGTTAGTTCTTTTCAAACATTAGATGTCACATTGAAACATGAATATGATAAAAGGTAAGATGATATTCACTTGTTTAATCTCAGGGATTATCAATAAATAACAAATAAAATCAAATTATAAACAAACTTATCCATTTTGAAGTGGTGCATGATTTATCATTTATTGCATTTTATCTCTGCAAATTTATTTCATATATTTATTTAATGAATGTTATCTTTTATATCTAATAATCGTGTTTGTGAACTTTGTGAATATGTCTATTTCATTATATGTCTAAATCAAATCAGTGCAGTAGTTTCGGGTTTTAGTATTTTATTCTGGGATAGTCATTGAATGACCCCGAGACGTTCATTGTCATATAACTTATTTGAATCCTTTGTTAATTAAGACAAAAGGATGAATAAGGGACCTGGGTTTTAAAAGTAAAATTATTACGAGGTAATTTGCTACCTTGTGACTTTTTAGACAAAATGGACAGCTCGTTCATGTACAAAGCAAATACATGAATGTACCATTGTACGACATCTAGCAGTGAATTCACCTCAAATACTATGGGCTATCATCTTACTATGAGGCTATGCACTTTTTCTCATGCGCATTTACCCCATATCCTTTCATTGTTTATTTACAACAGAGTAAATCTGATCTTTATTTCTTACAAGTGCTGTCAAAAACCCTCAATGTATATCGATCAGCAGTATCATTGAAATGTACAATAAATAAGAGGATGAACTTATAATGACCCTTGTAAAGCTCATGCACTATGGACAAATAGTTTTTGATCTCTATCATGCAGATAACTTTTATAAATGAATATTAACATGTATAAATTTCTTTTTATTTCAAACGAAATCAGTTGGTAAGAAAATGGATATGCGAAACGTTTTTTTTTTTAAATACTTCGAATACTTGACAAACTGATGGACTTTGATTTGGAAGATGTAATGCGTCTTTTCATACCTTGTGAAAAAGAAGATTTCTAATTTTTCAGACTTAAATTTCTTTTAACGATGAACAGTTTTAGAAGTGCTCGGCTATAAAAACAATTTAAATCATTAACTAAATCTACACTCTTTTCAGCACAAGAATAAGATGGCCCGTGATGTTTATGACTGACTTATTTGCATATTTCGTCGTTGAACCTTGTGTTGATCTTTAGAAAAGGGAACATTATATCTATTTTTTACCGTCTATACAGCTCTTTCAGGTCAAAATTGAAAGCAGACTCTTCTCCACTTCTTATAGAAATCAACCAAAAGTCTCCAGTCTATGGTAATAAGAAATATACACATTTGTATAAAATTGACGAGGAACAACGATTTTTAGGGAGCTCCTGTACTCACTGTTCATAAAGAATCTCCTGTTTTGAGTAAAAACTTGTTTTATCATCATACAGGTTACATTTTTAAAACAGTACTTTAAAAACCTTTACACGAGAAATATAAGAACTAAAACGATAACGCCGTTTTATACTAGATGAATGATATTGCAACAATATAAAACAACTATATTTCCAAGACAATATAAAAGTACTATAAGTGCCTTAGTTAATGTTATCTTTTTATTTCCGTGCATTGTATCTGTCTCATGTCCTTGTTTTGTCTTTGTTTTTCTCTGTTGCCGTTTTTGTCTTTGCACGCTGATTTTTGTGGTCATCGCTTCCCTTGTTCCTTCGGTACTCTACTGTAATTGTTTTATGAGCAGTAAGTTTTATTTTTCTATCACACAGATTGCCCTTTAAAATTTTTTATAAATTTCTTTTTAGTCAGCATTTTGTGAAGTAAAATATGGAAAACTTTGTCCAATGCAAGAAATATTGTGAAAAGTCACAGAAAAAAGGTTTCTCAACAAGTAAACTAAGGAAGCAATTGTATATATATTCGGTAAAATGCAGGAATGTACTTTGTGATGGGAAAAATGTTAATTCGATCGGTTGATTTCTCAATACTTATGTGACAATAAACTTTTCATGATAAGTTTCTGAAATAACATACATCGGTNATTAGCACCTCGACTGCACCTCGACCAATACGAAGGCATTAATATAGTATTACTACAGTAGCACCTCAATAGCACCTCGACGGGCACCTCGACAAATACTAATTGAACGGTCCCCATATACTACTCACGATAAGTTTCTGAAATAACATACATCGGTAAGTGAATACAGAAGTAAAATGGGAAAACGGTAAAATTCTAAAATCAAATTAAAAAAAATCATGGCAATTCAGATTTAACACACATTTAGACAACATGGCGAAGACAAATCAAGTGAAGAAAACTGAACAAAACGTCATAAAACTAAAGCAATAGCAGTGTGAACCCCCATCAAAACTGGGGGTATCGTCAGGGTAATAAATAATCACTTACATTGTCCTGATAAAATTTATTCTCAATCTTTTTTGGATGGTAACTTAGGTTACATCCCACATGAAAATTTTGGCTCCGAAGTTATCACAGTATAGGAACATATGCGCATGAAATATCAGATCTACTTTGCTGTCTGCTGTTTAATAGTTTTTGTAGGAAAAAGCACGAATAAGCATACAGGTCCGGTAGATCTAATGAACATATTTTCTTATTCTGTGATACATTTTTATTTGTGAACAAATGTGGATGACTGGTTTGTGTATAGAGGTGACGTTTTTGAGGAAAAAAAATGTTGTTTTTAAATGTAAATATCTGAAAGAATCAGTGAGCTCAACAGTCATTCGACAGGAAAAGGCCAATTTCTTGGCTCAAATATGTCTTTTTGTGTCCATATTCACGAGAGGACGATTCACTTTGCTTTCTTTTTTCGATAGTAAGAATATCTATTTACAAAAATGTCAACTGTATTCTGTTAACAGTTGTGCTGTTTGTCTGTTTACTGTTACAAATTTAAGCTTATTGTATTTTTTTCTTGTTTTGTATTTATATCGCAGGAATCCTAACAATGTAGCTACCTAAATAATTAAAATTTTGCATGAAAGTGAGAGGTATCTTTAAATGTTTTCACTAGAACTATGATTAATAATTCGAAAACTAGAAATCTCAATTTGACTTGACCTAAGAATATTTATACACACCATGTCAACCTAAACCCATTTTAAATGATAAAATATTTTAATTCAGAAAAGGCTTATTTGTTGACCTGCTAATTATTCAAAAAGGCTACAGATAAGAACGTCAATAAGATATTTCAGGCGTACAGTTTTTTTAACGGTGATTATGGGTACCTTTGCAGTTTGTACTTCATTTTTCAGGTTTTTCTTTTGTTTCACTTAAGTAAAAGGGAAAAATGTCAAACGTAATACCGACTTATTGAACAAATCACTATTAGCAATAGCAGTAAAGTTAAACAATTTGATAATAGCTAAATTGGACTAAAAAGCACAACTTTCTGTTGTAAAAAAACGTCTGAAAATAGATTCAAAGCATTCTTTAAATACATCGGCAAACGAATACCGAAGCAAGAACGAGGGGGAATTCTAAATCATATACCCAAAATCACGGGAATTCATATCCAACACGAATTGAGACAGTATGACAAAGACGAAACAAATAAACAAAAATGAACAAGAACGCTACATAACTAAAGCACTAGCAGTGTGAACCCATACAAAAAACTGAGGTATCATCAGATGCTCCGGAAGGGTTAGCAGGATCTCCTCCACGCAAGGCACCCGTCACACTACCAGTGAAAAGTCCGGCCTTGTCACATTCGGTGTTAGTCAGTCCGGTAATAAACTCTGTTATCTATTCTCATTTGTGAAATAGAAACATTGTAACGGTCTGTCAAATCATGGTGACGACCATAAAACTTCTGTAGTGACAATTGTAACAGTGATTGAACATACCCTTGATGTATAAGTTTTTGAGACAGTAATTTCGCTCTGTTGACAAAATCGCAGTACAAACCATATGCCGAAGATGTGGGAATATTGCTGCTCAAAAACGGGAAGTTCACCATTGGAAAGTCGAAATCATCACGCTTGTCGTAAAGTGTTGTTTTCAGACGTCCAGAGTTGTCAATGTAGAGGAATAGTTCCAGGTATGATGCTGATGATGGTGTATCAGTGGTCTATTTGATTTCGAGTTAGATGAAGGATTGCTCAATGAAAGAACATTATCTTTATAACGGAGGCTGAAATTAAAGGACTTGGCATATGAATGTATCCCAACCCATAATAATGTATCTTAAATAGAGATTAATGAACATTTTGTTTAGTCTTCTTAAAGAAGAGTTTTTACTCTTCCACGGCATGTGTTTTACAATCAAAGTCGCACATTGCAGAGGTACTAAGCGAATAAAGAAAGCTTCATGATAACTTTTTATGATGGATAAATATTGTTTTGAAAATAAAGATGCGCAATAATATTTTTGATTTTGAATTCTCACAATACTACAAAGTCTCAGTGTTGAAAGTACCATTTGACAACTTATAAAATGTAAATAATTAGCTCAATAAAATCAAACATACCATTATTACAATTTAATTACAAAAGGTAAGTAAACCTTCCAACAATTCATAAATAAAATCCGAACTATATACTGAATGATTAGTTAAGCAACGTATTACTTGTCAATTTCTAGATTCTGGATTCCCTTGGTTACAAATTTGCACCTCTCATTGCAAGCCTTTTTCTTTTTTGTTACAAACGGGCCTTTATGAAAAAAATAACACCAAAATGAAACCATTAAAGACAGTTATTATATAGAGGACGGAGAAAGATTGAAAATTCTCAGTGAAATAAAAGTTATATTAACTGTGAAATTATTTTCCATAATTTCACTATAGGAAGTGACGTCACAATAAACGTCGTCAACGTTGTTGCTAAGTAAACGTCTCAGCGGATTAACATGGAAAACGTAGTTCACGAAAAAAATCTTAAATTAAACCGTTAAATATACAAGAAGTGGTCTATATAATAAAAATAATTAATCCTAGATTTTGATTATCGAAAATATTCAACACAATGCGCGCGATCGTGAATTACTGTGTTGTTCGATCATTCGTTGAATATTTTGCGATAATCAGAATCTCGGATTAAAGTATAATTATAAACTAATTTCTATTTCAAGGATAATAGAAGTCATCTTGGCGATATTCCTACCCTCATCAGAGTGTTCAGATTAATTCCTACCCTCATCGGAGTGTCAGATTATGTCCACATCCAACTAAACTGAATAGAGAAAACAGTGATTCTACAACTTGCTAACTATCACCATTAATTTTTGTAAAATGAAAATTCATATTTATTATAATAGGGATAATTACTAATACACAAAATATATCCCGATTCTTTACGCGAGCCTTTCTCATGCTCCGTCCAATTTAGCAATAATAGGTAGACTTACAGTGCGATTCGCATGCATTTGTTCCACTCTGGACGACCTTAAGGAAATTATTTTTTCTTATGACATCCAAAATTTTAGAAAGCCTGAATACTCGTTACGTAATATTTGATGTCAATATATAGCATGACCCATGATTTCTACCAGCGAATAACTATTGACATTTCTCATCCTCATTTTTACATAAATGGTGCTAAACTGTCACAAACTGATAAAAAAAAACTTCCAAAAAATTTTAGCCCCAGCTTACATTCTTAACGTAATGGGGGATATTGGCAAGATGATCTGCGTGAATCTGTTAAATGAGACTTTGAGTTCAGATGACCTTATGATTTTACAACCTACCGCTGACTTTGATAGTGCCGTTACTAAGTACAGTTGTGTCTAGTTCCATTTGTTGTTTACGGTTGTCGTTTGTTTTTCATTTGTTTTTTTTTTGTAGTTCTTTTGTGATTGAAATTTCAGTCATAACAGGAATTTACTAGAATTGTCCTCTCTAATTTTAGATTTTAAAGTATTAATGAGAGGACATAGGTTGACAAAACTTGAACCAGTTGAAAGCTATCTTTCTTTAATGTCCTTCAGATAAGACAAAATATTTGAATATATACAGACAGTGCTCGATGTTTTATTGTCATAAAAAGATTTAAATCTAAATTCAGTAATTAGAAGTAAGTAAACATTTATGTAATACGTCACCTTCTTTCTCACCTTCTTGTTGTGATTCGTTTGATGGGAAAATATTAAAGATTACATCAAATTAAATAAAAGGGATAACAAGAAACACATACAATGGATGAAAATTATAATTACATGCCACAATCATCTAGGGAACTACACAGGAAAAACACAAATAAGACAAAAGACAAACGTAAACAGAGATAGGAACTCAAGATAGCCGGACTTGGTACCGGCACTAGCAAAAGCCAGCGGTAGGGTTAAACCGTTTTTTTTTTTTGGTATCCAAACCTCCCCTTTATTTGTCCCGTTTCCCCATATAGTAAACATACGAATAAAACACAATATAGATAGACTACTAACTCCATGACCATAATCTTGAAAGGAGAGAATATGACAATACGTAATTTTGGAAGATGGGTCAAGGGTTGCTCGCCGCTAAACTGCCGGCTAGCTAAAGGAGCCTAGTCTGCTGGTAAAACATTGTCGCACAACGGAAGAAAAATCAAACTCAAAACTTCCTGCAGGATTTGGTCAAGAATCATCATACATTTCAGTAGACATCGGCAGTATCAGCGAGAGGCCAGTATGTATGTAAAAATTTTAGGTCTCTAGATCTCGAAGCTAATTTAACGGATGCAAGCAGAGTATCTTGTCAATATCCCCTATTACGTAAAAAGTGTAAGTTACGTCCCAGCTTTTCTGGATTTTGATCAGTTTCTGGCATTTTTAACAACATTACTGTAAAAACGAGGATAAGAAATGCCCTTAGTAATAAGCTGTTTGCGAGTAACGCCATATTTAGATATCTGTTATAAAACTTCTTACAGGTATTCAACAACTCATGAAATCTGTAACCCTATTATGTCCAGTGAAGTATTACTGATACACAATAACCATCTTATTAATAATTAATCATGACTGCCTTATTAATCGAAATTTAAAAAAATCCGCCTCATACTATCATTAAAAAAGGTTCTTCGACAGATATCAGTAACCATCCTTGGAAAAAATTAAAGTTTCGGTCCCAACCTTTTGTTATTAAGAATGATGTATCCACGGAATCCCTAGCGATGAAACAACTTCAGTCACATTTAATACAAAAACGTACATGTTCCTGTATAAAGGTATGCAATAGTGGCTTCCATCTTCTAAAATTATTTTTACTTAAAATCATTACAAATTGTTAGATATTTTATATGGATGCTTAAATTTCTGTCATCGTGAAATCGAGCTATTGAGATAATGACTTAAATTTGTCCCCATAAAGATAAATCTCGTACTAGGAAGTAAATGTTTTAGCCAGCAGAAAAAAATGAAATTTGATTACGTAACTTCACCTTTTCGATCATTCTGTGCAAAACAACGGCAGTAGAATACCGAAGGAACAAAGGAGTGAAATTCACAAAAATCGAAGTCCAAAGACAGGGCAAAAACGAGAACACAGAAAACAATGACGTTAGAAACAAAAACGACAACTGTACAAAAGTGTAGTATACCGTTAATACAGGTATACACTGTGACTAATATATTGGTCCCAGGTATACAACAGGTCAGAGTTCCTATCGTTGTTTACGTTTGTCTTTTGTCTTATTTGTGTTTTCTCCTGAGTAGTTCCCTGGCAGATTGTAGCATGTGATTGTACTTTTCAGCCATTGTAGATGTTTCTTGCTATCTTTTTAGCTCACCTGGCTAGAGCCAGGGTGAGCTTTTGCCATCACTTTTCGTCCGTCGTCCGTCCGTCCGTCCGTCGTCCGTCGTCCGTCCGGCGTAAACTTTTCATTCAAAGATCTTCTTCTCTGAAACTACTGGGCCAATTGAAACCAAACTTGGCCACAAT